>LPNX010696868.1:426535-471409 GCA_001517045.1 Pseudotsuga menziesii | reverse complement strand
ATTGTTTATTTCTATTGCATATTGGAGAAGATTGATTTCTGGAGTCTAGCTGTCTGTTGTGGTACCCCAAGCCATAGGAATTTCTCTCCGTAACAATGGTGGGTAAATGTCTCCAACAAACAATTCATCTTTACACAACCGACACTCTTGTTCAGATTTCTGATTGACAAAGGAGTGGGACATATTGTCGAACCTAAACCACTATTGCTAACACCACCAAGAAACATGAACTGGGAAGAGAAACAAAAGGAGTGGGAAAATTTCGGACAAGAGAGAGAGTGGGAGTACTTCCTCAGTAAATAAACACTTGCACCTTAGCTTACTAAAAATATTTCAGGTCGGCAATGAGGGAGTAGTTGATCACGTTCTGGAAAAGTAGAAGAATAATGGTTGACAAATTAAAACCCGATGTGTCCAGCAAAGGAAAACCAAAACAAAAAAAGGACAAAAATAGAACAATAATAGAAAAAATCACTGTAGATATCCAAAAGATTGAACGGGAAAAGAGAAGGAATAGACGTGAAGAAATAAGGGAGTAGGTTGTTGCACTCCATAAATAAAGAAAGATGGGTATAGTAACATAAATAGAAGAAATCCGCCAGATTTGAGCCATGATCGACATGAAATTGGCGTTGATGAAGATATGTCACCTATGGAAGAAGACTTGTGGATAGAGAAGGGTATATCTATCCAAGTAACTATACCTAAAACTATAATCCCACATTCCCCACTACATCTTACTCAGAGTGCCCAAGTGTAAGATATTGTTGAAGAAGACTTAGGACTCCATGTTGTCCAATCAGGTATATGGAGTCGACGAAACGATGAAGGAAATGAAGTCGGTAGACTATTAATTCATCAACCGCAAGAAGGGAATTGGGTAACCTTTCAACCCAAATTCTCCAATCACAGTTTTCATGTACTTTAATCAACGTGGAGGAGCTCCCCCAGCCAATTCTAACATCAGAAAGTTCACTAAGTTAGTAGGTATCACCGGTAAGGAGACTGCCCAATTCGAACAAAATTTCACTTAGGTATGATAGAAGCAGTAGACATAAGTTGATAGAGAACCGACCGACATAGAAGATATTATTGTCAGAATCGAAGAGTGCACACTAGTTCCTATGACGCACTTAGAAGTAGTATCTCTATGAAATAGTTGTGAAAGAATTTCAGTTACAGGAAGTGACCCACCATCACCACCACCGATAGGAGAAGCCGAATTTGCTGCATAAATGGTGCACGTAACCTCACATATTCCTCCCTTTGAGGGAGATGAAGACCCAAAACATCATTGGTTTGTCTGTGAGTCAATATGGGAGACTAACGCCATTACCACCAAAGATCATAAAATGGCACAATTTGTTGGTGCTCTCCAAAAAAGAGCACTCACATGGTACATGAACTATATAGAAAAAATGCCAAATGCAACAAAAGGTTATATCAAACAACAGTTCATGTCCTTCTTCAAAACTCCTAATGCAAAATATATCGCAGCCAAGAAGTTGAAAACCACTGCTCATAAGCCTACAGAAACAGTATGAGAATATGATAAATGATCCAAAGACTTGCTAAGCCAACTAGAATATAATATTGATGAGCAATTATTAATCCAATGGTTCATGGTTGGACTATTACAGAAAATATGAATGCACATTAGGTTGGATAACTTCAATACATACGAAGATGCATTAATGAAAGTGTTACAGATTGAAATGGATGAGGATTGTCCTGTAAATCCTGTCGATCGATGCATTGAAGAACAACTCGAAAGCGTGCATAAATCCATACGAAAAATGAGCCTTCGAGGAAAGGAATTATGGTGTATAAAATTCTCAACGACCGATCGTACAAACGACTACTGCCTACAAGACATCCAGTTCGTACAAACAATTTTTTTTTGCGACCTCTTTCAATATCACGATTTACATGCAACAAAAGAATTCCCATACAACATGAATAATGAGAAAGCTCATTGGTGCGTAATATGTGAAGTTAAAAACCATTCCATGGCAGAGTGTCAGCTAAATTTAAAAATAGACAGAATTACTAAGCGATATATCAAACCAATGTTGTTAATCAAAGCAATAACATTGACAACAATGAAAGAAATGGTAATAATGACCTGAGTGACATAAATAAAAATGATCAAAGATATGACGGTTGGTGATATGAACGAAAAAATGATTACTTTAACCGACAAAGGGGATTTCAAGGGCGAGATCGACACTTCATAAATCGATAGAATCGACCACGTCGACCCGTTCAGTGCTACACATGTCTTAACGAATGTCATCGACATGTATATTGTCCATACAAAGATCAAATTGATCTAAAATTCTATACAAACTGTGGAGTAGGCGATCACTTCTTAGAATATTTCCCTACCATGCTTGAAAAAATCAATAATAAAAAGAATGTTAACGTCTTGTCCAATGTTTGTAAATATGATGTTATTTAAACTAAGGATCTTCATATTGTAACCCAACAAGGAACAAAAATTGGTATCGATAATCCAGAAATTAGTAAAATAGAAAGTAAGGAAGACTATCCTATAACTCTAACAATAAAAAATGATTATATAACAATGAATAAAAAAGGTTTCAAGAATTAGCATCACAAGAAGAACATGACGAATCCCGACAAGAAACTACTAACGAATTGATCAAACTAATAACTAAAGATGAATATGTTGCAAAGTTAATAGATTTAATGTATAATATCAAAAATAAATCCCGTGAAGACAGACAAAGTAAAAGTATATGTAGCCTAAACCAAAAATAAAAAAAATTATACCGACCCTATAGTAGACCTAGAAGCCAAAGGTTACCACATCCGATAATTCATTCTTGACTTCGAATCATAGGTAAATATCATGACTCAGGACACATGGGAACAGATTGGCAAACCATGATTACATGAATCAAGTATATACCTAAGATTAGCCGACCAAGGATTAATTGAAACAATTGGGGTATGGAAAAATGTTGACACGACCATCAAAGGTATTTAGACTAAAGTCGACTTAAAAATCATCAATCCCAAGGAAGGATCCAGTTCCTTCCCTGCTCTAGTTGGTCGACCATGAGGAATAAAAATGAAGGTATCAATATTGCTTGACAAAGAAAGAATTAAACTCAAAAGAAACGAGCAAAAAATTATCATACCAATTAACCCATCACAAGGAAAACCTTGGATAGAACCAATCAATGATGATGTCGACATTTGAAAACCATATCAAGTAAATAATGATGAAGATTATACTGAACCTAATGCATATGGAGAACTCCATCTCTGAAACCCTGAATCAGTTGGATATAACTCAGACGTTGAACTTTATGATTGTCATCTAGAAAACTACGAGTTACAAGCACGAGAAAGATGGACAATCCAAGCTATTCCTAAAAATAAAACAATACAATTCTTTTCTGTTACCACAATTCCAAAAATATTTGAGCGGAAAATCAGAGAATATCTAACTCTGACACCAGTAAAAAAACAAGTCATTAACTAGACCACTACTAAGATACAAAGAGAGAGAATGACCATTGTCTCATGCCGAAGAAGTTTAAAAAACTGTACGTGAACAAGGTCGACTTCAGAGTCTGGTCGAAACATTCACAGGTCAAGTCGCACAATGGTGGGATATGCATAAATCAAGATTACAAACTTGGACCACAACATCAAAATACTTTGTCGAAAGGTTCAGAGGAAAGAAACTCATAACACGAGCAAACATTCCAATCTTCACATAAGGACAAGGCCCTAAGAAACATATTGACATATGTGAAAAAGAATGGAGACGAATAGGCTACAAAGATGAACGATGAATAGGCTACAAAGATGAATGCATTTGGCCTCACTTATTCCCAAACACACTAGACGATCTACCAAATAAGTGGTATATAATGGAGGATGCAAGAGGGGAAAAGTTCACGTGAAAAGAACTCAAAGAGAATTTCCTCAATGACTTGAAATTCTCACCCCAAGATGAATTATTGACCGAAGTAAGTAAACAGATAAAAATATTCCTACAACCAACAAACAACAAAATACCAACAAAGGACTGACTTAGAAAACAAAATGTTACATGTAACAACATCAGGTCAACTGAAATATTCCAACATTCGACATGACTTTAGTTAGAAACAAAAAAAAGAAACAAAAGGAAAAAGTTTCCAATGGAAATCAGAACACACAGACACTTCAAAACCAATCATATCACTTTTCAAAATTCAAACATCAAAGAAAGGGGACCTTGAAAGACTAAAAGCGGAACACTTTCCACAAGCATTTTCACAATTCAAGAAGGTAGTCGACAAATCAATGAAATCAAAGGACCATAATGGATCGACACGAAATTTAAGACAAAAGTAGTAGATATATCCAATAATGACAGACCTAAAATGGAAAAAATAGGTGACTATTGGAATGAAGAACAAACGACAAAAAACGTCAACATATTGAAATAATTTAAGGATGTTTTTGCTCGGGATTCCAAAGATTTAAAGAGACTTGTTCAGGAAATGGGAGAAATGAAAATCAACATCAAACCCGATACAAAACCAGTATAGAAAATTCCATACAAACTCACCATTAGAGGAGATTTGAGGTTTAAAATGGGCCTCTTAAAGAAAATAAACAAATAATATTTATTAATCATTGGAGGAAGAAAGAAAAAAAATATTATTGTGTTTGTATTTTTAACATATCTCCCAGTGTTTTTACTCAAATTTTGAGCGAGAGTGCTTGTTGGATACGTAATTTAATTCCGCATCCAACGAGTACCCACTCTTCATACTTTTGACAGACTCCGCTACCCCAAAAATAAGAAATACCTAAAAAAATGTGATGATGTTTTTGGGGTAGTGGGGTCTGTCAAAAGTGTGCAGAGTGGGTACTTGTTGGATGCAGAATTAAATTATGCATCTAACAAGCACTCCCGCTCAAATTTTGAGTAAAAACATCGCAAGATATGTTGAAAATACAAACAAAAAAAGTATTTTTTTATGACAAATATGTCAAGTCAACCATTATGGTTGATTCATTTTATTGAAATTCTATTGGTTCTTGAATTCGAACTAACAATAATTTATTGTTGGCTTGTTTTCTTATAAGGCCCATTTTAGACCCAAAATTTACACAAATATAAGGAAATAGTAAAGAAAGAACAACATGCTTGCAGCTGGAATCATTTACCATATTGATCAATCGGAATGGGAAATCCCAATGATAGTCCAACCTAAGAAACATGACCTGACGTGGCTACAGATCTGTGTTTACTTTTTGGAACTTAATAAAGTAACACTTACAAACTCATTTCTAACTCCTTTTGCAGATGAAATCCTTAATGAAGTCGCATGACACGAGTGTTATTCATTTATAGACGGATTTTCGCGATATAATCAAGTACCCATTGCTAAAGAAGACCAAAATAAGACTACATTTGTATGTGAATTTGGACCATTCACATACAAATTGGATTGAAAAGTGCTGCAGCTATATTTTCGAGAATTGTTGTCAAAGCATTCAAAGAATACATCTACAAAAATATGGCTATATATTTCAACGACAGGACAATTTACTCCATGCAAAAAAATCATTGTAAATGGCTAATACTTATGTTAGAAAGATGTCAACAAATCGAATTATCCCTAAATATCAAAAAGTGCATATTTGCAACTCCAAAAGGAATCCTATTGGGACATGTAGTGTGCAAGGAAGGCATTAAAGTAGACTATGCAAAAATTAAAATCATTCTTGACTTAAAACCACTAGTGAATCCTAAACAAGTAGGAATCTTGCTTGGACATATGAGATATTACAGAAAATTCATTCGACACTACTCTAACATGTCTCACCCCTTGTGAGAACTCTTAAAATAAAATCAAGAGTTCCATTGGACCAAGGAATGCGTTGCATCATTTGACATCTTAAAGAAAAATTAGTTGAAGCACCCATACTGAGGTTTCCAAATTAGTCGATCAAATTCCATGTCCACATTGATGCTTCGGGAATAGAAATTGATGCAATACAACTCAACCTAGTGATGACGGAATGGACTATCCAAACACATACACCAACATAAAATGAAATAAAGCTGAGAGGAACTACTCGAAAACTGAAAGAGAAGCACCTTGAATGGTATTTGCACTCCAGAAATACTGACATTATTTACTTGCTAACATGTTTGTGTTCTACACGGACCACCAAGCACTAAAATACGTGGTCAACAAAACTTTACATCATGGAAGAATTTTTCGATGGTTGCTATTATTTCAGGAATTTGAATTCGAAGTCATATTTCAACCAGGAAAAACAAATGTTGGACCCAACCACTTCTCGAGAATAGACACAGGTGAAGAACCGACCGGTATCGAATACGACCTACCAGATGCTCATTTATTCATAATTGAGTTTGTACCTTCCGAGTTAGCAGAGATCGCTCAATTCCTAGAGGAAAGACAAGCTCCAAAGGGAATGAATGAAAAGAAAAATAAGATCCTAGATATGAAAGTTGTGCCCTACACCATAGTAAACATATTTCTCTACAAGATCGGGTTAGATGATGTCTTACGACGATGTGTTCTCAACCACGAAAGGTAGAGTATAATCAATGAAGCACATTATGACCCATCAAGAGGAGATTTTCATGATAATATGATAACAAGAAAAATCCAACAATCAAGATTATGGTGTTCGGCCATACACATATATTGTCGAGAATTTGTGAATAAGTGTGATCGATGACAATGACTAGGTCGACCTATACCAAGCACGAAAATTCCTTTAATATCCGTAAATCCAAGCTTAACATTTGAAATATGGGTGATTGACTTCATAGGGCCATTTCCAACACCTGGTAGATGGATAGAAGCACGATATATCATCACCGCGGTAGAATATGTTACCAGATGGGAAGAGGAAGAACCTATTGAAACTTGTTCGAGTGAGATAGCCTCTAAGTTTATATATGAGAACATCATCACAAGATTTGGTTGTCCACTAACCTTGATCAGTGTTTAGGGGTCACATTTTGTAAAAAAAACAATCACCACTTTGACAAAATAATTCATGATTGAACATCGCAAAAGCATAGTGTATCATCCTCAATATAATGGTGCAATTGAAGATTTCAACAAAACATTAATCAGATGCCTAACTAAAATATGTAACACCGACAAAGATGATTGGGGCGACAAGATACCTGTCATATTACGGGCGTACAAAACAACATACAAAATATCAACATGTCAGACACCATTCCGACTTTTCTATGGACAGGAAGCAGTTGTACCCTTACATTTTCGTCAACAAAATCCTATGATTTTCAAAATACTGCACAACGATGTTGAACAAGAAAGGAAAGAAAGACTAGCACAACTCTCCAAATTTGTAGAACACCAACTAATCACATTTCAATACTAGGAAATCCCAAAACAATAGCAAAAAGCTTGGAATGATAGAGATATCAAAAAAATAATCTGTCGGTTGGATACCTTGCATTATTATACAATAGCCGAGTGAAAGGGAAACCTAAGAAACTAGATGTTGAGTGGATGCGTCCATACATTGTCGAAGATATCAACACTAACAGATCAATCTAACTAAAAACACCCCAATGAAACGCGCTTTGAAAACTTGTCAATGGCGCCCGACTAAAACGATACAAATCCTAAAAATAAATAAATAAATAAAAAGGAAAATGATTGTGTAACTATAATTAAACAGTTAAAAAAAACTATAAAAATCCAAAGAAACACAAGCAACTTATGGAAAAATCAGCATGACAAAGGCCTGGACAAATCATACCGACAAGAAAGAGGCAAGAAGTAGTAAAACACAAGTTCGGAGGCATAATCAATAATATGAGAAGAGAAAGCATGAAGAATTCCGATCACCTCGACATGAAAACCACTGAAACCATCACAGTCAAGAAGTACGCCGACACTAAGAAGAAAAGATGGTAAAATCAAGTCATCATGAAAATCGACACTTAGAGCAAAAAAGATGACATACATTGAAAGAAACATTGACAACTTGTCTTTCGAATTTAAGTCCACTATCAATACCGCAATTAATGTCATCACCCACTACGCATTCTCCCACTCAAGGAAAATTTGTTATAAATACTACGTTAGAAGAGACTTGAATGATATTCTGCAAAGAACTTGAGCATCATAGGACTAAGACACCCGATCCTGCCAAACAAACCACTGAACTAGAGCATCTGATTGACAAAATGGCACCATGGAAGTTTGCCACAATTACTAGATTAGCAACAAACAGAATCTGATAACTAGAAAATGCCAGCACACCCTTGGAAAGTAGACTGCACAATATCTGTAATGCCAAGGTAATTGAACAAAAATGGAAACATGTCTGGAATGAAATTCGAGAACAGAGAACAGAAGCAAGCGACCGATGGAGGGAGGGAGAAAAAAAATTAAGAGCCAACACAATAGTCAATTACTTGAATGCACCTTTAATGGACAACTTTGTAGGAACAAAGGAATTTATTGCCCATTTTATTGTCAGTCGATTCCACAATGGGAAGCTATATTTCGATACACATGTTAAAAGTAATGGTGACATGGTCAACGAGATCACGGGACTATCGAACAAAGGCGAACCCATACCTGTTCGACTAAACCTAGCCTTGGTCAAAGAATTAACTTGCACACCTGTAGGGAAAAATTCAAGAGGGTTAGTAGTTAACTAAATCCTCTATGGCACACAAAATACAACTACAAATTTCGTTTTGATCGCCCTCACAATTACAGGATGAGTTTTTGGTCTTTAGTTTGACATGCTCAAGGTGGTCCAGAATGTGGCAACAACAAAAAAACTATACCACTGGGTCGAACACCTAGTTGAAATAATCAAGAATATTTGTGTAAAATGCCAAGAGGAGGGAGCCCATATCCAATTTCCTTCCTTAATAATATGGATAGCTATGTATCACCTTCAACCACTCGGTGATAAAAACTTCACTGCACCAAAAGGACCAATAATGTGTAATTTCAAATGTTTGTCCCCGAATGGATGCTGACTCGGAGTTGGAACAATAAAAATTTGGTTAGACAACTGGTTTAAAGCTCTAAAAATCAAAATAACTAGATGGAGGGTACCGAAGAATGTCCGACGAAGTCTACCACTGACTACACATAACCAACTCGCGTTGGACCACACGTCGGTATGGTATTTACAAGGAGCCATGGGGGAATCAAAAGAGCTTGTATTTTACCCTTCGATCGAGGAAATTTTTTATGAGCTTTGTAGGAAATCCAACACAATATTAGATATACCCCCTCGCAAAAAGAGTCGATCAACCAATGGTCGAACCTCTAACCGATGCAAAGAAGGAAGATGATTATGAAATCCGTGTCCATTTGAATACATTTACGCTCTATCCTAACCATAATGGTGATATCAATCCTCTTGGGATAGCCTTAACAACAACTCAACATCCATAGGATCAAGTGAAACAAACCGATAAAATCACTCAATCAGATACCCCACTACCAGAGTAAGACCTCATAAAGAAAATTATATGTCGAGTGGTTGATGAAATATTTAAATCCTGACATAACAAAAAGAGTACAACAAAAGGAAAGGGGAAGCACAAACTTATTCTTCAGGAACCAATTGAATATGAAAATCCCAATCTATTTGATCACAGTGCAACCTAAATATTAGAAGATGCTTCCAAACATAAGATCCATGTTGAAGAACAAATAGGAAAATTTATCACAGAAGAGGAGCAACGACTGGGATGACTAGAAGCAAGTTCAAAGAAATTCATGTTTTCCACTACACCACCTATAGACCTCACCCACATTCCACCACAACCATCCTCGACCCCAGTTGTAGAAGAAGAATTTATACTGACTTTGATAACTACCACACCTCTAACCTTAAACCATCCATATCTATAGAATTTACCAGCACCATTAAGAGCACACATTCAAAAGGATAATGACCTGCAAGAGTTTATTAACCAGCTGCCATCTCTTCTCCCCAATTGGAAATCGATGATAGTAAAAATACCATTCTTAGTCAAGGAAGCGCAGAAGTCTACCTTAGTCATCCCTATATATCAACTTGTCAACTTTCTACAACCATCCATGTCTGATGGAGTATCCAACTAGATTTATACTTGGTACAATCTAGATGATGGCTCTATGAATCCTCTAGTTGCCTCTAGTGGAATTGCAATTTTTATCCCTTATCCTTGAGAGGTTATTCTTTGTTGGGTAATGGGAACCCTAATATGAGTGAGTAGTACTACAATGAATCACTGATTATGTTATACATTCTAAATATAGAAAGTTAGTATTCTTGGTAAATATTTGAGTCTTTGATTTTAGTCTTATATAAATTATACGACATTATATTTGATTTCCTTCAAATTTGCAACTCTTTGCTACTCAAATCTAATTTTATGAGATTCTTTGATCAAATAGATTTTACCTCATCTAGTGTCTTGGTCTATCTTAGTAACATGCTTCCTTTATATTTCAGGTACCATTGCAGTGCTAAATCTATGAAGGTGGTCTTCAATTATGTAATATTTTGTGCCTCACTACTTACCTTATTATCCAACCAAATTGCTTTGCATGTGAACCAATGTTTTTATGTACAATGCTTATCTCTTCCATTGAATAATAAAAACATCAAACTCATACTACTATAAGGATGCATTCCATCTATGTAAAATTTAAACTTCTTGTTATTGCTGTATTTCTATTAGTCACTACAATTCCTAATTTTTTGTACTTATTCTCTCACTTCTTTTCCTACAAAATTTAATTTCTCTTTAGAAAGAAAGTGCATTGAGGGTGGTGTTTGTTATCATGTAAAATGGCACTTCTCCATCCGAGTAGTGACATCCAATATGTCGGGACACAAAAGAACAAACTGGATTGAAGTATCCAAAACACTATAGATGGGCATGACTGTTGATACATCATCTCCTAACCAGCTGAATATATTTTTATTTGGACAGTAGGGTTTCACACACGACTTTTGCACAGCAACTAGCGTGTCACATGTGAGTATTTGCATTGCAAATCACGTGTACATTGAACACACGAGTTTCCTTAAATCAAGGAGTGTGTCATACACAAATTTCCTATATCAATACTCGCGTGTACCTTAATTTGAAGTTCAAAAATATAAAACACAACTAGTCGAGAACAATTGAGCCCTTAATCATAACTATCTCAACTGTCTCAACCATCTCATCTTCAAAACCTCTCTTTTACCTCATGTATAAATAGAGGGCATGAGATGTGGCTAATCAATCATTCATAAAAGAAAAAAGTTGTGCTAGTGGTATGCCTTAAGAGATCTTGGAGAAGCAGAACTCAATGTCTTTGGTTTGCAGAGGATCACTTGTTTCAGGTGTTGGGTTGTAATATCACTATTCATTGTATTNTATATATATATATATATATATATATATATATATATATACTTGCAGGAAGAACTTGTTTCGATGCAGGTGATTGGAGATACCTTGGAAGTTGTGGAAACAACTAGAAGAGGAGATGAAAATCTTGGATCAACCATCATAAACCAGGTTTTCTAAGTTTTCTTCCTTTTCCTATTTCAATTTCTACATGGCTGATTGTCTGCAAGTCTAGATTAGTAAGTTGGTAACCCCAGAGACCCTAGGTTATAAGGGTGTGTTTTCCTGAACAACAATGTTGAGAAGGGAAGTATCATCTCCTCATTCCTTCCTATCTCCTAAGTGTATCCAAAAATATCCTATTATAAGCTACACTAATTGCTCTACCATGGATATGGTGTCTTTATCCTCTATAGATTCAGTTTCAATCTCACTAGGGATGTGTACTCTTCATCACTTGTTTCAATATAATTTTCTTTAGAGCTCCTCTAATTTTCCCTTAACCTTTATTGGGTATTGACATCTACTAAATACAAACTATTGCTATTATCATGTTCAATACCTAGTACCAAGCTCTCCTTCTCCTCTTCTTCAAATACTTCACCTCTTTGATCCTCAACTCCTCCTTCTCTATACATGGATTCTTCTAATTTTTCTTCCATGGCTATGTCACCCTTGACTAAATTCCAAGTCTCATCCTCCTTAATTTATCTAATTGAACCTTCCAAACTACTTCAAGAAGTTCCCAACATTTTTCATGTGATCGTCTCATCTCTTCTTGTTGCTTTTGGATTCAACTCCATGTTACTTCAACTTCTAGTCCCTTTCCATCCTTCATTACCATTGCCACTCATTCTATGGTAGTTTAATCCACTGTCACATGTGGTATCATTATCATTAATTGATTTTAAGCCATCAACATCTTTATCAACAAAGGAATCAATGGTAATAATATTCCTTATGATTCTTCCTTGAAATATTCTTCTTCCATGTTGATTGTATTACAATATTTAACTGCAAACTCCACTATACATCCTTCTTTCATTCAATGAAACCAATATTTAACCAATTGTGTCCACTTATTGTCCAATATATTTAGGGTTTTAGTATTCTCTTCATTCCATAGCCCTGGTTCTTGGCTCAATGAACTGCATTAATCTACCTTTGTCTCAAATTTCACTCATGAAGGAGGCAAGGAAATTTAATAAATAAATCTCATGTTTGTATGAAAATATAAATCAATCTTTCTACCACTTTGGATGAATGTGCAAGTTTACTAGTTTCTTTATGCATGAACTTTATTTCTTTCTCCTTAAGTCGGTGTTCAATTTCCTTCTTCAATGGCTTCCATGTCATAAGTTTGTTAAGTTTTCTATGCTTCCATATCTTAAGTCCTAACTTGATTATCATTTAATGCATTTTCACAATAACAACATAAAGAGGATCATTAAAATAAACACAATCACAAGATACACAACAATTTACCTTGGGAAACCCTAAAGGGAAAAACCCAACAAAAACTTCCGCAATATAGATTACCAGAATGTAATGACTAGAGAACAAGGTACCATAGAGAGAGAGAGAGAGAGAGAGAGAGAGACCAAACCCCAAGCATAAGATCTAAACACCAAAGACATTAGTCCTCCTCCTTCTTTCTCTCTCTCGTGCAATACAAGTGTGAGTGATTATGTATAAATAAGGGAGTGCACCTCCCTATTTATACTAATCTTCCCAACTGATATTTACCCTAATTGGGTCGACTTATCTAACTGACAGGGCTGACCTATCTAGGTAAACTCACAATAATAATTATATTATTATTTTCTGGGTGTTATTGACCCAACTTACAACATAGGGTTTACCTCATGACTTTTACATGACCTTTTACATCAATAACATCTACCGAAGGAGGAATAATAATAATGTTAAGTACAAGTAGAATATTCTTCTAAGTTATATTATTTCAACACTCCCCCTTAACAAGAAGGGTATTCTATTGAAAGCAAGAACAACTGGTGTGGATATACACAACATCATCGAAAGGAGAGAGGAGGCATCATCAACATCATCTCTTGGAACATTGTCTGGTACATCTATAGATCATCTGAATTTTTGAACAACATCATCACTGCTACAGGATGGAGCTGGAGTATCATCATCTACATCATGGAACTAGGGCATCATCATCTTCAACATGGAACTAGAACATCGTCAACAACATGGATCTGTATCATTATGATATGCAACATGGAATTGGAGCATCACCTGCAACATGGAGCTGGAGCATCACCATCATCTACTAGAAAATCATCATATGCAGGATGGAGTTGGAGCATCATCATCATCTACATCAACATAGAATTGTTGGAACATCATCATCATCATCATCATCTTCAGTATAAAGCTGAAGTATGAAAATCTTCAATATAAAAACTGATACACCACTAACAACAACAACATGAGGTTGGCTCATCAGAATAAATTTGGAATAACAAAAAAAATGACAACACGAGGCTGGCTCATTAACATAAAGTTGGAATAACAACAACAACATGTGGCACAAATAACATCATCATCAACAACTCAAGGCTGGACATCATATCTGGTAGGTGTAACAACAACCAACGTGATCCTTCCTTTCAGAATTATGGGATCATGGACAACACATCTCTGGTACTCAGACGATCCTTCCTTTCAAAATGATAGGATCAACTCTTTGCATAGCTACCAATATTAATCACAACTAACACATGCATACACAGGATGATCCTTCCTTTCGAAATTATGAGATCAAGTCCACCACTAACATCCTGGACGATCCTTCTTTTCAGAATTACGGGATCAAGTGCATCACTAACATCCTGGACAATCCTTCATTTTGGAATTACAGGATCAAGTGCACCGCTAACATCCTAGACGATCCTTCCTTTTGGAATTACAAGATCAAGTCCACCACTAACATCTTGGATGATCCTTCCTTTCGGAATTACGGGATCAATTCCACTCACATCAACATTTAAGACGATCCTTCCTTTCAGAATTATGGGATCAAGTCTAAGGATGATTAGTACCAACATCTTGGAATATCCTTCCTTTCAGAATTATGGTATCAAGTCCAATCACATCAACATTTAAGATGATTCTTCCTTTCATAATTACGGGATCAATTCTAAGAATTATTAGTCCCAACATCTTGGACGATCCTTCCGTTCATAATTATGGGACCAAGTCCATCAACATCTTGGAGGATCCTTCCTTTCAGAATTATAGGATCAAGTCCATCAATATCAAGATTTAAGATGATCGTTCCTTTTAGAATTATAGGATCAAGTCCATCAATATCAAGATTTAAGATGATCATTCCTTTCAGAATTACGGGATCAAGTCTAAGGATGATTAATCTCAATATCTTGGATGATCCTTCCTTTTGGAATTAGGATATCAAGTCTATCAACATCTTGGACGATCCTTCCTTTCAAAATTATGGGATCAAGTCCATTAAGATCAACGTTTAAGACAATCCTTCCTTTCAGAATTATGAGATCAAGTCTAAGGACAATTAGTACCAACATCTTAGACAATCCTTCATTTCAGAATTACTGGATCAAGTCCATCAACATCTTGGACAATCCTTCCTTTCATAATTATGGGATCAAGTCCATCAAGATCAACATTTAAGATGATCCTTCCTTTCATAATTACAGGATCAAGTCTAAGGATGATTAGTCCCAACATCTTGGATGATCCTTCCTTTCATAATTATGTGATCAAGTCCACCAACATCTTAGATGATCCTTCCATTTGGAATTACAGGATCAAGTCCATCAATATCAACATTTAAGACAATCCTTCCTTTCAAAATTATGGGATCAAGTCTAAGGATGATCAATCCCAACTAAGCTACCTACTGTGATCAGGATACCATGGTATCAACAATACTACTCCCCCTTTTGAGGGAATTCCTTAAGGACAACACCAATATTGTCTTATAAATGTTCAAACTTCACACGAGACAGAGGCTTAGTCAACACATATGCAACCTGCTCATCTGTGCTCACATATTGGAGCTTTATAGCTCCCTTCTGAATCATGTCATGAATGTATAAGTATTGGATTTCTATGTGCTTCATATTATCATGTAACATAGGTTTCTATGTCATCTTCATGCAACTTTGGTTATCACATAGAATCACATTAGCATCCATCTCCAGATTGTATAGATCTGACAACAAATTTTGAAGCCATATGGAATCACAACTAGAGGAAAAAGCTACAATCTATTATGCTTCTACAGTGCTGAGAGCAACACTGGACCTCTTCCTTCTTAGCCATGAAATCATAGCTAACCCTAGAATGAAACATACTTCTGAAGTGCTCCTTCTATCTAAGACACTTCCTATCCAATCTAAATCTGTATAACCATACAGTCTAAAATCATGATCTCTAGTATAATTGAGACCATAGTCTACCGTATCTTTCAGGTACCTCATCACATGCTTTGCAGATACCAAGTGAACATGTTTAGGATCAAGCAAATATTGACTCAATGTGTTCATAACAAAGCATATATCTGGTCAAGTGTTTGTTAAATACATTGATCCACCCAGTAGTTGGTATTGTTTATTAGAGACGATAGGTGCCAACATCGACTTCAACAAGTTTCACACCTCGACACGACCTTGACAGGTTCAACATCAAATTTGACAAGTTTCACACCTCGACACGACCTCGACAGGTTCAACATCAACTTTGACAAGTTTTGCACCTCGAAAAGTTTAATATCGAATTCGACAGATTCAACATCTTGACATGCATCGTCGACATTGCCAACCGGCAAACTATGACAAATTGTTTCTATGTCTTCTAGTCATTGTAACGGTTGAACTTCTAGAACCATTACAACTTATCTTGTAACTAAATGTAACAGACATACAACCCAAGCGTTATCGACACTCTATTTAAGCATGTACATTATTGTAATATACAACAAGTAATAGAGCAATAACAAAGTTACAAAGATTGGTTCGAATTCTTGCATATTGTATGTGTGTGTAGCGTATTTCATGATTTGCTTATTATAATTATGCTTTCACCATAACAATACTCGGTTCATTTAGATGAATTTTTGTACCCGTCGTGCACCTAGGCTCCTGGATCATTGGTATAAGATATTTTTTATGCTTGATTCATGTGTAGACACTTCTATCAAGGTTACTTGACTTATGCATGTTAAAACACACTTGCAAACTCAATAATCCAAGCAGACACTACCTTCGATTTTGGAGTATCTATCTACTCGGACCACTAGACTGAAGATGGTCATAGAAACAAATAATATACATGTAAATGACGAGACAGAGAAACTCATAAAGAAAGCACTGGCTCGATAATGAACTGAAATGTTCACCCAATTCAATGAGATTCCCACGTGATTCACGTAGACATCTGGATGATTATCAACAAGATCCAACTCTTATAAAATCATTCCATTCAAGGTGAAAATGAACTTGGACATACCAAATCTAGAAGGAAATATTGACATGGAATCCGTAGACAATTGGGTACAACAACTAGAATTCTATTACTTTGTCAAACAAATCTCAGAAGCTGAAAATATCACCATTGCATCCTTAAAGATGTCAACCTCTGTGCACTATTGGTGGGAGAACCTATCGACAAAGATGGATAAAGACGAAGACCCCATAGAGACATGGGAGAAATTTGTCGAGTACATTAGGAAGGATTTATACCCACCCAAGTACATTGAACAATAGTATAAGAAGTGGCAAAAACTAAGGCAATGGAAATACTAGTCTGTGCAGAGTTACACCAACAAGTTCTATGGACTAATGGCTAGACTTTGAATTCAAGAAGAAGAGAAATTGCTTGTTTTTAAGTATGTCAGTGGATTGTCCCCATACATTCAGTAATATATAGATTTTATGACTGTCAGTATGCTCATGGAGGCATTCCACCATACTATTAAGATTGAATCCAAACATAAAGTAAAAGCACGCTTCGTGACTAAGACAACATGATGAACTTCTGACAAGAAGTCACCAACCAACTTCGACATGTCAAGACACCCTTCTCATCTAACCCCACCAAAACAAGATCATGGCATAAATCACTCTAAGAAATACAATAGAGAATGTAGCAAACAACCCCCTGTCAGGAAATAGTGTGATCACCACAATTCATTATGGCATGATACATCTGAATGCAGGGCTCATAAGACTTTTTTGGAAAAATTGTCTACCTTTGAATTTTCTGAAAAAAACCTGGTATAATCTGACCCAAAAGCATCGACCCTTTTGACTTCGACATAGACCACTCCAACAACCTCAACTATCGTGGACGAGGAGGAATGAGAACGCATGTTCCATACATAGATATGGGTTCAAAACAATCCATTGCTTTTGATTCTAGATAATTACAGCCAAAAGAACTTTGTTTCTAAATATCTTGTGAAGAAACTAGGTATTTTCACCACTCCACATCCTCAGCCTTATCATATCGGTTGGATGAAGGATGGACAGGAACTAAGGATCACCCGACAATGCAAACTCACCTACTTCATTAATCATTTTGAAGATGAAGTACTCTATGATGTGGCACTGCTTTCTGTAGATGACACCTTGTTTGGGAAACCTTACTGATGGGATCGACATGGGATTTATCATTCATGGCCTCAAAAGGTGATTGTCAAAATATGGAACCAATGGTAAGGTATACCAGAGTGACGAACTACACCAACAATTATAATGATATCTACTAAACAGGCAAATACTATAGAAACTAGTCGAATCACTGACCAGTGCAACTCTTGACAATAGCAACAGATAAAAAATATTCTTGATGAATACCAGAATGTATTTCAAGAGCCAGATGGAGTACCTCTACATTTCCAGGTAAAAAAATCCATTAAATGTGTTCTTGGTTCTTCATTACCTAACACATTTGTTTATAGAATATCCATTATCAAGAATGAATAGATCCATAGACATATTCAAGATTTGGTCAACAAAGTTCACATATGACCCAACTCCTCTCCTTGTGGAATTACAGTCGTCCTCATTCCAAAGAAAGACGAGACTTGGCGCATGTGCATCGACTATTTGGATCTCAGCAAGATTTCAATAAATAATATATACCCTCTGCCAAGGATAGCCGAACTAATCTACTGCCTGAAAAATGCTAAATTATTTACTAAGAATGACCTCAAATCGGGACATCATCAAATTCCGATCGAATCCACCGATGTATGGAAAACGAATTTCAAAACCATGGAAGGATTGTTTGAATGGTTAGTCATGCCTTTTGGCTTAACCAATGTACCTATGACCTTCATGTGATATATGGATGGAATTCTTTGACCTTTCATCATTAAGTGTGTCATTGTCTACCTAGATGATATCTTGATTTTCAGTCGATCATGGCAAGGACATGTCTGGTAGTTTCAACAAGTCCTCAACACTCTTCGATGACATCAACTCTATTTGAATATGGGCAAATACGCATTTGCGATGAACAAAATAAAATATTTGGAGTATGTGATTGACTATACAAGCATTCATGTCGATGCAGACAAAGTACAAATCCTTAAAGAGTGTCCCATTCCTCAAAAAATTTGTGAACTAATAATTTTTCTTTGTTTGGCGCTTTTTTATAGACGATTCATACTCGGCTTTAGTCACTTAGCCTGGCCTTTGAATCAGTTGAGTAAGGGAAATTGGAAAATTGTCTTCAAATGGACATTGACACAATAAAAATCTTTTTAGAAACTCAAACACAAGCTCTGTATTGCACCAGTACTTCTGTTACCTGACTTGAGATTGAGACATAAGCATTGGACTATGCATTATGCACAATGATCACTCAGTCTGGTCACCCAGACACTTTTAATTATGAAACTTTCAACGACATCGCCATAAGGTATTCGATGTATGAAAAAGAACTATATGCCATTGTGAAATCCCTTAAGCAATGGACACATTACATTCTTGGAAAGGAGACGGTCATTCTTACTGACCACAAGCCTTTACAGTTCGCCCCATCCCAGTCGAAGTGACAAACAACTCGACAAATCAAGTGGATTAATTACCTACAAAAATTCCAATTGGTAATTAAGTATCAGAAAGTTAAAGCCAATGTCGCAACCGATTGTTTGATTTGACCACCCATTACTCACCTTTTTACAGTGATGAGTATGTAGGGCTACAACACCATGACTTGGCCTCAATTGTATTCGGTAGACTGCAACTTTTCTGCAATTTATCGACAGCTTCAAACCAACCCACTGTCTACTACTGACTATTTCCTGAAAGATACCTTGCTATAAAAGCTTGAAAAACTTCATGTACCAACAGAAGTTCATTTGGGATGCGCACTATGTTAGTGATTGAGCAAAATATGAAGAAACTTGAACTTTAAAAATTTAATCCATAATAACAATGCATATAAATCTCATCAATAATCCAAAGACATAAATCAAACCATAGAACACAGGATATACCCTGGGAAAACCCTCTACTGATTCAGAGGATAAAAAACCTAGCAAACGATCTTAGAGCATGGTAGATTAGTAGCAGAGAATTATTACAACACAATAGCAGATTGCTTTCACAGAGAGCACCAGAGAGTGGAGATCGAATGGAACACCGTATCTAACTTTCCAAGTGCATAACACTTTAATAACAAGTCAAATTAGGTTTTACAACAAAAATAGAATGGCTGCATGTAGCAACAATTTGTTTAACAGTTAGAACATTGATCCATATTTAATAATGCACCCCACACTTATCTGGTGTGAAGCTGGCACTCCATAATTATCTTCCACATGAAGATGTGTGCCTTCCATTAATTAACTAACTCTAATTGAGCAATTAACTGAGTTGAACTGTATGTAACTAAACAGAACTGAATGTAACCGAACTGAATGCAACTGAACTGAACTGAATGTAGTGCTACTCCATCGGTGTTTATTTCCAACCATCACTTGCATAAATTAAGGCGCTGATTACTTAATTAACTGAACTTGTTTACCATAACTGCAATTCAAATTCTCTCTCTATCTCTGTGCTTATATTAAATATGTCTGCATGGTCTATATGTGTTTTCATTAAATAATCATATTTATCATATCATACTCATAAGATCATTTCCAAACCTATGATCATATGTATTTCCCTGGGTCATATAGTCACATGCTAAAGTAAATCACTTTAGGGGTAGCTAATCCCTAAAGCACACTTGTAGTAATTAATGACCAAGTGGGGTCAAGGATAATTGAATGTAATTGTTGAATATTTTATTAATAAATAAATGAAAGATGAGACAATAGCTTAGGGAAGCTATTAAATGAGTGTTTTACTGGTCACTGGGTGGAGAAGGCTGGGTTGAGAGTAGATTGACACTTGGCAACATCCTCAAACTACTTCTAGCTATTGCAGGAGGCTACTTCCCTATTTTTGTGGTCATGTTCCCCAAGAAAGTGGAACAAGAGCAGGTGGCTCATTAAGTAAAAATTGACCCAAAAGACCTAGGCATGTTAATAGAACTTCCCATTGAAGACAACTGAGGCTGCTCATTCTTGATTGGTGAACATTCCGAGTGAACGAAGTGCACAAGAAAATTCAATGGAGGGGACTAGCTAAAGTATGTTTTGAGTGGAAAAGTGTTGAAGACTTGAACTAGTGCAACTATTCTAAGTTGAATTCATACTGCTGCATGTAGAACTGACTTACTGCTGAACACTCAGTAGAGTTACAGAGGATTACTAAACTACATCTCTCACCGAGTACTTCTACCAGGTGGACTAGGAGACAAGCTTGGGGGCCCTGAGAATTGTAGTTCAACTTTTCTCCAGGAGTTGGTTGGGAGGAACATGTTCCTTAAGTTGTTGTCACCTCATCTACTTTTCCAGGCTCTACTTGATTTATCTAGCTATCTAACTTTATATTGTTATCTGTAAAGTTTGAGTTAAGCAATGAAATGTTATGCTTATGTTCTGTTGCTACTAGGGTTAGTTAAAAGAAATAATTTCACTGTAAAAAGATTATGAAATATTGGATTAGATAGATTTGGGTAAATGATTAGAAATTTTAGTTTAACTAATAGATAGAAAGAAAACACCGAACTATATTTTTCCACACCTTTTATAAAGGTAGTAATCTAGTGCAGTAGGTTACATTAACTTTAGATAAAGAAAATGAATGAAGTATACATGAATGTAATTTATTACTTTCCATAGTTTTCCTAAGAGATATTCAGTTGTATGCTTTTCCTTTCTATTTAGAAATTTTACTTAGATAAATTATTCTGTAATAATATAGACAAATTTGTCTTTAGGAAAGTTTTAAAAATATAAATATACTTAATCTGTGTACTTACTTACACAGTAGACAGGTTATTTACTATAAGATTAATACTATAGTCATTTACAGACATTATAAAAACAAAAATTAAATAGGTAGGGTTAATTTTAAGAAACAGTTATCTAAGTAACATAAAAATAAGAATAACATTATAATCAAGTACTAACAATGCATTTAAATTTTAAAAAAAAATAGAGTTTATAAATAAAACCTAATTAAAAGAAACTGTAAAAAAAAATTACATTACCACCTCTTTCACTAAAAGAGGGGTTAATCTTTTATCTATGAAACAAATTAAGCTTACATTCTGTGTTTATATAACTATAAGCATCACTTACATGATTATAGGAAAGTTATTACATCCTCTCCAAAGAACAATATTAAAATTGTTGGATAATTATAAACAACAAACAAATAAAAAAAAACCCTTCAATATATATTTGAACCAAGGAGTAATAAAGATACATGAGGTATTATTGCCTTCTTATTCTTTATCCTTTACTGAAAATAATAAACAAGTTATGATCTAAAAACCCACTGTCTGAACCCTTAGTTACAATTTTTACAAATAAACAAAATAAAAACCAATTTACTTAATAATAACCTTTGTTAGGTTAATAAACCAAAATTAACAAAACATTACAAGTCTGCCTTCTTTGTTTTAAAAATCACAGAATATATATATATTATCCAAAACTTTAAGATACAATACAATAAGCTTCAAGCTTATTAAACAAAATTTTAAATAGCATCTAAAACCCAGTAATACTGAAGTATATCAGTTACAGCCCCATGGCCTTTACAAATAGAGTCACGGCTTAAAAGCCAGTATCAAATAACAAAATTGTAAACACAATTAGACCCTTAATTTTTTTAGTCTCGGCCATAAAAAGCCCCAAATTTATTCCATGACGAAACAACCACAAAGGCTTAGTTTAACATAAACAACATATCAAGGTATCAACCTCTTGGCTTCAAAAAGTGGCAAAACATCTTATTGTAATGGCTGAACAGTAACCCAACAACCTCACGAGAAGTATCATCACAAACAACCAGTGCAGGAGAACCTCAGGTGAGTCCGAAGCTTACCAGTTTTGATAACGAAGCCAAGAATCCCAGCATGGAGCCTTCGCGGCGTAACTTTATCACAGGCTCTTTACTTGATATAAACCTGCAGGAGTATATTGAACGCTAACTAAGAAAAGTATAAACTACATAAAAAATAATTTATAAATTAATGAAAGAATAAATGTAAAATTAAAAGAAATTTCCTCACCTGAAGAAAATAACCTCGACTTTGACTTGGGTAGCGAGTACAGACCCAAAATCACCAAAGCTTTAATACTAAACCACAAAGGAATCACCGTTGGGAAACCCTAGCCACCATTTTTAGAGAACAATGAGCTTCAAGAAAGCATTGAAAGAAGGAAACACAACTCACTGAGTTCAAGTCTGAGATCCAAATCCATGATGGGGCAAAATCAAATGCCACACCAGAAGTTAGGCAATGAAAAATAGTAATCTATTCACACAACAAGACCACACTACAATAAAATTCACGGCCGTGCTCACACTATCAAACTCTTCTGTGATGGGATGGAAGCATTTTTACAGAGTCAAGATAATGAACGGAAAAGCACTTGTAGAGCTGGGCAACGACTACGGAGGGTTTTTCCACAGAAAGAAAGACAATATCCAAGTGCACCTCTACACGCAGATTAAGAAGGATAATGGCGAGGAAGTTTACACAGTGGAGTGACAGACAAGCCAAGCGGCCATGAGCCCATGGCCCTCTTCTTCCAGAGCAAGGTAAATATAGGTTAAGGCAAAATTTTAGGGTTTATAGAATATATATGGTAAAATCCGAAAGGTCAAAACCCTATCCTCTGGTTTGCAACCATGTGTCCTCAATTTCATTTGCAAATTGTGGGTTTAAGGTTATAGTTCAAAAACCACTGGAGAAGTCTGCAAGCAACAAGTTTTTGATCATTAAAAACTAAGTTATAACCTTATTATAACCTTTATTATTTTTCATCATAGATTGTTTTCATTTGTTGTATCCTTAATTAACACGAAGGTAGATAGTAAATATACTAGGGTTTTAGTATAGTTTATAATATAGTAAATATACTAAGCTTTTAGTATAGCTTTTAATCTTTGCATCGGTGTAAGAAAAACATAATGCAAGGAACTATTCAAGGATAATTGCATAATAAAAATACCTCGTAGCAAGTTGAGAAATTATAACAATTAAAATCAACTATATATTTACACTTGCAACTATAGAAAGATGCATAGCTAGCATATTAATTTAGATAATAAGTTGATATCATAATTAAAGGTACTAGGGTGTTGTTTTCATTTTAGTAATACCTTATGAGATGAGGAATTATACAAAGGAATAAAATGATAGATTTCTTATAGAAAATAATTCATCCTTCCTTACATAAAAAGTAATAACACTATAGTTTAAGAAATACAAGTGGTATTAGTACATCTCTATTTGATCAGTACTAGAGTAGCTTAAAAATATCTTATGCACTAAGTACTAGCTCCATGTGGGTCCTTCAGTCAATGTGCTTAATGTCTATACACAAATCTTTGGTTTTCTAGGTTAACTCGATATTTGTAGAAACAAAAACCTTGGAGGTTATTTAGGATCAAGTATTTAAACAAGGGTAACTGCTAGACGAGATGCCTTTCACTAAAGTTGCATACAGGATTTAAATTGAAAATAGAATGATAAAAATTAAACAAACAAGATCTAGTTATAGTGATTTGGAAGAATAACTGGGTTAAGTTAGTTTACTAAAAATATTTATATTACTATTAACTATGAAGAACATAAACAATAAGATCAACGATACCTCTTTTACTGCTCAAAGCTATAAAACAAATTAATTAACTAGCATTTTATCCTATGCTAGTTGAGATAATAATCTCAATCTGGAAACTGGTAACAAACTTCTTACCTGTAAAGGACCTGTAAAAGAAGCATCACTTCACTACATTAGCTATAAGCTAAGTAAGCCTTGATCTCAACTAAAGTTCTTTCATACTTGTCATAAGACAGTAAAACAAACTTAATACTAGAATTTAAACATATATTTCAATTCCTGATATTCCACATCATAACCTACTAAATCAAATCCTTAACTTGGATTTATGAAAACAAACTGATAAGTATACAGGACTAGAGATTAACAAAATATTCAATTCTAGTTAAATATTGTTTAAGTACCGTTAGCGGTTAATAGTCCCTAGGCAGTGACGACTATAAACATCTTATGTTACATGAAATTTTTTAAATTTTTACAAATTTTTGGAATATTACATGTGGTATCAAAGCACAAGGTTCAAATACTAGGCCTAAATGTGGCTCAACTTGCATAGATAAACAGTAGATTTAGAAACATGCTTACGGATTATTACTTTTCTTTTGAAATATTGTTTCCAGAGAATTTTTCTTAGTTAAACTACATGTATGGAAAGATTGGAGGAATATGTAGATGAGGAGTCCCCATTTACTGAATGAAGTAATTCTAAAAGAGAACCTATACAAGAAGAAATAACTAATAACTCTTCTGAATTATTACAAACGGTTAAGGAACTAAGAACATAGATGGATACAGTCAACAAGGAAAATGAAAGAATTCTGAGAGCTCAGGAGGAGCTAAATCAAATTTTAATGGAAAATTTTCAGAATGAAGAAAAAGATAAACGAACGGAATCTGAAGATATGTCCTACCAACACAAAAACAAAAAGTCTAAACAGTCTAGAAGCGAAAGTATCTTATCCTCTAAGATTTATGGAGATGCACATAAGAAGAATTATTAGTATACTAGTGATAGTAGCGAAGATAATCATCAGACAAGAAAGAGAAAATTTAAGCCTTATGAAGAAATTTCAGGAGAATTTAAGAGAATAAAACCACCGACCTTTAATGGTGAAACTGAGAAATGAGAAGAGGTTGAATCATGGCTATCTGGGATAAAGAAATATATTCAAATTTACAATTATTCTAATCAGCTAAAAGCAAGAATGGCCATTTACAACCTCACTGGGAAGGCAGATATTTGGTGGCAGGACCTAAAACGAGTAAAAGGAATTAGGGAGAAGAACATTAACTGGAGTACGTTTAAGAAATATTTTAAGAAGAAATTCTTGTCATAACAGTACTACGAAGAGCGGGCTAAGGAATTTTATGAACTAAAGCTGGGAACAATGAACATGGAAGAACTAAACAGTAAATTTTTAAGTTTGCTTCAATATGTGCCTTACATTGTGGATGAGAAGCCTAAGGTACAATGGTTTCTAAGTTGTTTAACTTTTCATATAAAAGATAGAATTGAATATGATAATCCAAAAACCTTAGAGGAGGCTATGCAAAAGGCGAATTTCTGTTATGAGTAGAATCACAAAAAAGGAAAGTATGTCAAACTGGAAGGCTAAAAGATCTAATAATTTTGAACAGAGGAAGAAAGGTTTTGTACCTAACCATAGTTTTAGAAATAATAATGCACGAATTTTTCCTAATAAAAATTTCCAAGGGAATAAAGGTAATTTACAATTAAATTCAAATGGCCCTAGAAATAAAGAACATGTTAATAATCACAGTAATTACACCAAGAATAATGAACGAAAAGAACTGGTAAAATGTTGGGAATGCAATGGTCCTCATTATGCATTAGTTTTCCCCAATCGCAAGAAGACTGTTAACAACATACATACGGTGCAGGAGGAGATGACTATTGGTGATCTAGCAAGGACAATGCCCAGGATCAATTTAGCACTGGAAAACAGGCAGACGGACTATCAAACTTCCATGGTGGAAGTGGAATGTAAGTTGAATCAAACACCTATCTCTATTTTAATTGATCCAGGGGCCAGCTTAAGTTATATTTCTCCTGATTTAGTATAAAAATGAAAATTATTAGTAGAAAAGTTTGCAAATTCATCGTTAGTTCAGCTAGCTACTGGCGCAAAAAGAAAAGTGATTAGTTTTGTAAAGGATTGTACTGTAAAATGGATCAGTTTGAAACCTCTGTTAAGCTTAATGTACTACCTTTAGGTTCTTATGATATGTTAATTGGTATGGACTGGTTAGAAAAACATAGGGTAGTCCTGAACTGTTTTGATAAAACTTTTACTTGCGTAAATAACGAGGGAGAAACAATAAACGTAAAAGGAATCCCGAGGAAAATACCGCATTAGAGGAAATTTGGGTCTAAAATGGGCCTTATAAGAAAATGCGCCAACAATAAATTTTGTGAGTTGGAATTCAGGAACCAATAGAATTTCAATAAAATGAGTCAACCATAATGGTTGAATTGACATATTTGTCATAAAATAAAACTACTTTTTTTGTTCATATTTTCGACATATCTCCCCATGTTTTTACTCAAATTCCAAACGGGAGAGCTCATTGGATGCGAAACTTAATTTTGCATCCAACGAGTACCTGCACTGCCTACTTTTGATGGACCCCACTATCTCAAAAATAAGAAATACCTGAAAAAATATGATGATGATGTCATCATCACGTTTTTTTTAGGTATTTCTTATTTTTGACGTAGAGGGGTCCATCAAAAGTATGCATTGTGGGTACTCATTGGATGCAGAAATAAATTCCACATCCAACGAGCTCCCCCTCTCATAATTTGAGTAAAACCATAGGGAGATATGTTGAAAATACGAACAAAAAAAGTAGTTTTTTTCATTCTTCCTCCAAAATTAATAACTATTATTTTATTATTTTAACTATTATTTTATTATTTTCCTTAGGAGGCCCATTTTAGACCTCAAATTTCCTCTAATGATAAGACAGCTCTCTGCTTTACAAGTAAAGAGAGTTGTTCAGAAAGGTTGTAAATCCTTTCCTGCAACAGTAATTAATGAAGAAAATACTAATAACGAAGATAAACTAAAACTTGAAGACATTCCGATCCTGAGGGGGTATTCGAATGTATTTCCGAAAGAAATTTCAGGACTGCCTCTGAAGAGGGAGTTAGACTTCACTTTTGAGCTGGTACCTGGTGTAGTGCCCAACGCAAAAGCCCCTTATCGAATGAATATATTGGAATTAAATGAATTAAAATCACAATTAAAATAACTTATTGATAAGAATTATATCAGACCCAGTGTGTCTCCTTGGGGAGCACCTGTTATTTTTCTTAAAAAGAAGGATGACACTCTGTGTCTGTGTATAGATTACCGTAAAAGTAATAAAATGACCATTAAAAATAGATATCCATTGCCCCGCATAGATAATCTATTTGATCAAGTACATGGAGCGATTGTATTTTCGAAGATTGATTTACGATCTGGTTATCACCAGGTCCAAATCAAAGATGAAGACATTTTTGAAACAGCTTTTAGGACCAGATATGGTCACTATGAGTTTGTTGTTATTCCATTCGGACTTACTAATGCCCTGGCTGTCTTCATGTGTCTAATGAATAATGTAATGCATAAGTACCTTGATATGTTCATGGTCGTATTTATTTACGACATTCTAATTTATTCAAAGTCTAAAGAAGAACATGAAGAGAATTTAAAAATTGTTTTACAAGAGTTGCGAGAACATCGGCTCTATGCAATGATTTTTTAAGGATAAAATACAATACTTGGGTCATGTAGTTAATAAAGTAGGGATCTCAGTTGATCCAGAAAAGATAAAGGCAATCGAAGAATGGACAATCCCAAAATACGTAACTATCGTACAATCATTCATGGGGATTACTGGCTATTATCGAAGGGTTTTCAAAAATAGAAAATCCCATAACTTCCTTATAGAAGAAAGGGAAGAAATTCGAGTGGAGTCAAAAGTGTGAAGATAGTTTTAAAAACTTAAAAACATTATTAACCACCACACCAATATTAAGAATGGTTGATCCTAATAAAGACTTTATAGTGTGTACTAACGCATGCAATGATGGTTTAGGTGGATTTTTAACTCAGGAAGGACACGCCGTTGCATATGATTCTAGGAAGCTGAATATTCGTGAGAAAAACTATGCGACCTATGATTTAGAACTGACTACTATCATACATGCCTTAAAGATGTGGCACCATCATTTAATCGAAAGAAAGTTTATATTAATGACCGATAATAAAGGATTAAAATACTTGTTGGATCAACCTAACTTAAACGCAAGGCAAGTTAGGTGGCTAGCCTTCCTTAGCGAGTATAATTTTGAAATACAACATATTAAGGGAAAAGAAAATAAGGTTCCTGATGCTTTAAGCAGGAATGCAAAACTAAATTTTGTAGCAGCAATCAGCACCTATAAAACAGATTTAGAAAAACAGCTAGAGGAAGGAGTAAGATTGGATGAAAATTATCAGAAATTACAAGCAAAGGTAACAGAAAATTTAATTGAAAGTTTAAGTACAGGGTATAGTTTAAACGAAAAGGGATTATTACTATATAAAGATAGACTATATATACCTAATGTACCTAAGATTAAGTTACTGATTTTAAACGAAATTCATAAGACTCCTTACTCAGGACATCCTGGTTATCAGAAGACTATAACCATGTTAAGAAAGGATTATTTTTGGCCAAACATGAAGATTGAACTAGAAGAATACATTGTCAAGTGCTTTGAATGTCAGCAAGTTAAGACTAAACACCAGCATCTAGCCGGGTTACTTCATCCATTACCTATTCCTAACTCGAAGTGGGAGATAATCAACCTTGATTTTATTACAGGACTACCTAGAAATCAAAATTTGAATGACTCAATAATGGTAGTCGTTGATAAAATTAGTAAGGCAGCTCATTTTCTACCTATAAAAACTACTTACAAGGCTGCTAATATTGCTGATATATTCTTGAAACAAATTTTTCGTTTACATGGAATACTAAAAGTAATAATTTCAGATAGAGACCCTAAGTTTATGGGCAATTTCTGGAAGTCTTTGTTTAAAGGACTGAATACTACTTTAAATTTCAGTACCTATTTCCATCCCCAGACAGATGGACAGACTAAAAGAGTGAATCAGGTATTGGAAGATCTGCTCATAATGTATGTTAAAGAACAACCAGGTAAATGGGTATATTACTTGCACTTGGTAGATTTTGCTTACAATAATGACTACTAAGCTTCAACAAGATATAGTCCGTTTGAAATTTTGTATGGCAGGAAGTGCAATACCCCCATCTCATGGAGTAATCCAGTTGACAAGTTAGTATTAGGACCTGAACTATTAAAAGAGATGGAGTTAATTGTAAAATAGGTGCAAGGTAACTTGAAAGTTGCGCAAGACTGACAAAAAATTCAAGCAGATCTTAAACGAACTCAAAAGGAGTTCCATGTTGGTGAACATGTCTTTATTAAGGTGAGGCCTAAAAATATTTCTCTAAGATTAAAAAGTTGTGCTAAGTTAGCACCCCGATATTGTAGACCTTTTGAAATACTATCCAGGATAGGGCAAGTGGCATATCAATTGGCTTTACCGCCAAATTTGAGGGTTCATAATGTCTGTCATATTTATGTGTTAAAAAAATATATACATGATGCTACTCATGTTATAAACTGGAATGATGTGCAGGTGGAACCCGAAGGAGATTTTCTGGTGGAATCGGATTGTATCCTCGAAAGGAGGGAGATCTTGCTTCAGAAGCGCACCAATGTTCAAGTGAAGGTGCAATGGAAGCACCTTGGTCTAGAAGAAGCCACCTGGGAATTGGAGAGTCATATGCAGGATGCATATCCAATTCTGTTCCAGGGCAATTTTGAGGACGAAGAATAAATAACATCGAGAACGATGTTATAATTTAAGGGGGTGTGTATGTCACATGCCCCAATTTGCGAAACATTATGATATATTTTATTATAAAGTTTGTAATTAATGACCAAGTGGGGTCAAGGATAATTGAATGTAATTGTTGAATATTTTATTAATAAATAAATGAAAGATGAGACAACAACTTAGGGAAGATGTTAAATGAGTGTTTTACTGGTCACTAGGTGGATAAGGTTGGGTTGAGATCATATTGACATTTGGTAGCATCCTCAAACTACTTCTAGCTGTTGCAAGAGACAACTTCCCTATTTTTGTGGTCATGTTCCCCAAGAAAGTGGAACAAGAGCAGGTGGCTCATTAAGTGAAAACCAACCCAAAAGACCTAGGCATGTTAATAAAACTTCCCATTGAAGACAGCTGAGGCTGCTCATTCTTGACTGGTGAACATTCTGAGAGAATGAAGTGCACAAGAAAATTTGATGGAGGGGACTAGCTGAAGTATGTTTTGAGTGGAAAAGTGTTGAAGACCTGAACTAGTGCAACTATTCTAAGCTAAGTTCATACCGCTGCATGCAGAACTGAATTACTGCTCAACACTCAGTAGAGTTGCAGAGGATTACTAAAATACATCTCTCACCTAGTACTTCTACCAGGTGGACCAGGAGACAAGATCAGGGGTCCTGAGAATTGCAGTCCAGCGTTTCTCCAGGAGTTGTTTGGGAGGAACGGGTTCCTTGAGTTGTTGTCACCTCATCTACTTTTCCAGGTTCTACTTGATTTATCTAACTATCTAATTGTTTATTGTTATCTATAAAGTTTGATTTAAGCAATGAAATGTTATGCTTATGTTCTGTTGCTGCTATGGTTAGTTAAAAGAAATACTTTCACTGTAAAATGATTGTGAAATACTAGATTAGATATATTTGGGTAGATGATTATAAATTTTAGTTTAACTTATAGATAGAAAGAAAATGCCTAACCGTATTGTTCCGCACCTTTTATAAAGGTAGTACTCTAGTGCAGTAGGTTAGATTAACTTCAGATAAAGAAAATGGATGAAGTATACATGAATGTGATTTATTACTTTCCACAGTTTTCCTAAGAGATATTCAGCTGTATGATTTTCCTTTCTATTTAGAAAATTTACTTAGATAAAGTATTATGTAATAATATAGACAAATCTGTCTTTAGGAAAGTTTTAAAAATATAAATATACTTAATCTATGTACTTACTTACACAGTAGACGAGTTGTTTACTATAGGATTAATACTATAGTCATTTAGAGACATTATAAAAATATAAATTAAATAGGTAGGGTTAATTTTAAGAAACAGTACATAAGCCGAGATATTTACTGCGATATTTTTATCTAAGTAACATAAAAATAAGAATAACATTATAATCAAGTACTAACAATGCATTTAAATTAAAAAGATTAGAGTTTATAAATAAAACCTAATTACAAGAAACTGTAAAAAAAAAATAACATTACCACCTCTTTCACTAAGAGAGGGGTGAATCTTTTATCTATGAAACAAATTAAGCTTACATTTTGTGTTTATATAAATATAAGCATCACTTACATGATTATAGGAAAGTTATTACATCCTCTCCAAAGAACAATATTAAAATTGTTGGATAATTATAAACAACAAACAAATAAAAAAAACCTTCAATAACCGAGTAATACTAAAGTATTCAGTTATGGCCCCATGGCCTTTACAAATAGAGTCACGGCTTAAAAGCCGGTATCAAATAACAAAACTGTAAACAAAATTAGACCCTTAATTTTTTTTAGTCTCGGCAATAAAAAGCCCCAAATTTATTCCATGACGAAACAACCACAAAGGCTTAGTTTAGCATAAACAACATATCAAGGTATCGGCCTCTTGGCTTCAAAAACTGGCAGAACATCTTATTGTAACGGCTGAATAGTAACCCAACAACCTCAAAAGTAGTATCATCACAAACAACCAGAGCAAGAGAACCTCAGGCGAGTCTGAGGCTTATGAGTTTTGATAATGAAGCCAAGAATCCCAGCATGGATCCTTCACGGTGTAACTCTATCACAGGCTCTTCACTTGATATAAACCTACAGGAGTATATTGAATGCTAACTGAGAAAAGTATAAACTACATAACAAATAATTTATAAATCAATGAAAGAATAAATGTAAACTTAAAAGAAATTTCCTCACCTTAAGAAAATAACCTCGGCTTCGATTTGGGTAGCGAGTATAGACCCAAAATCACCAAAGCTTTAATATTAAACCACGAAGGAATCACTGTTGGGCAACCCTAGCCACCATTTTTAGAGAACGACGAGCTTCAAGAAAGTATTGACAGAAGGAAACGCAGCTCACTGAGTTCAATTATGAGATCCAAATCCACGATGGGGCAGAATCAAATGCCACACCAGAAGTTGGGCAATGAAAAACAGTAATCTATTCATGCAACATGACCACACTACAATAAAATTCATGGCCGTGCTCACACTATCAAACTCTTTCGTGTTGGGATGGAAGCATTTTTACAGAGTCAAGATAATGAAAGGAAAAGCACTTGCACAACTGGGAAATGAATATGGAGGGTTTGTCCACAGAAACAAAGACAATATCCAAGTGCACCTCTACACGTAGATTAAGAAGGCTAATGGTGAGGAAGTTTACACAATGGAGTGACAGACAGGCCAAGCGGCCATGAGCCTGCGACCCTCTTCTTCCAGAGCAAGGTAAAGATATGTCAAGGCAAAATTTTAGGGCTTATAGAATATATATGGTAAAATCCAAAAGGTCAAAACCCTATCCTTCGGTTTGCAACCATGTGTCCTCAATTTTATTTGCAAATTGTGGGTTCAAGGTTATAGTTTGAAAATCATTGGAGCGGCCTGCAAGTAACAAGTTTTTTATCATAAAAAACTAAGTTATAACCTTATTATAACCTTTCTTATTTTTCATCATAGATTTTTTGCATTTGTTGTATCCATAATTAAAATGAAGGTATATAGTAAATATACCAGGGTTTTAGTATAGTTTATAATATAGTAAATATACTAAGCTTTTAGTATAGCTTTTAATCTTTGCATTGGTGTAAGAAAAACATAATGCAAGGAACTATTCAAGGATAATTTCATAATAAAAATACCTTGTAGCAAGTTGAGAAATTATAACAATTAAAATCAACTATATAATTACACTTGCAACTATAGAAAGATGCATAGCTAGCATATTAACTTAGATAATAAGTTGATATCATAATTAAAGGTACTAGGGTGTTGTTTTCTTTTTAGCAATACCTTATGAGATGAGGAATTATACACAGGATATATTTCTTATAGAAAATAATTCATCCTTCCTTACATAAAAAGTAATAACACTATAGTTTAAGAAATACAAGTGGTATTAGTACATCTCTATTTGATAAGTACTAGAGTAGCTTAAAAATATTTTATGCACTAAGTACTAGTTCTATGTGTGTCCTTCAGTCAATGTGCTTAATGTCTATACGTAGATCTTTGGTTTTCTAGGTTAACTCGATATTTGTAGAAACAAAAACCTTGGAGGTTATTTAGCATCAAGTATTTAAACAAGGGTAACTGCTATTAATCTGTCACAGTAATCTAGGGACTAAACACAAGTCTCATCAAAGATTAATAACAATAAGTCATGAAAATGGTGTAATTGTGCTACAAAATGAGTAGCCGCTCTGTATATTCACAAAAAGAATGAGTAATACAATATAATGATCATGCTGCAAGCATGAATGACAAAGCAATTCGAATTCCCAAGGAGGTCATTCGAATTGAATGAGTGAGTCTAGCTTAATTGAATGTAAGCCACAATCAACACTCAAGTTAACCACTGATCAAAACCCTAATTGACTCAACTGAGCCCTAACTGAAGTCAGAGTGCAATAAATGACTGAGCCTAACTGAAAGTAGGTCAGACACATGTCATAGCAAGCCAACCATCAAGTGGTAGCTCACCAATGACTCCAATGAATCCTGATGAGGTTAACTAAAGTGTAACTAAGTTGGAGGCGCCCCTGTTGACTCCAGTTCATTAAATAATCAATAAATAATCAATTTAATGAAGAAAAGCACCTTCACTGCTCTGTTTAACTGATTGTAACCATCAGTTAGCAATATGGGGCATTAATGACACTCAGATCACCCCCAGAGTGCTCCAGTTATCCTTCCCGAATGTAGGAGAAGGCTAAGTTAGCCTCCTTGACTGAAGGTGGGCATGGGTGTGATCTAGTTGATGTCATCTAGTGCTCCTCTGATGTCAATTAAGTCAGTAATACTTAGGATAGTGGTTTAACTAGGCCAAATTGACCAAAATGAGTGTGTAAGGTGGTAAATGTCTCCAACAACTGCTAGATGAGATGCCTTTCACTAAATTTGCATACAGGCTTTAAATTGAAAATAAAATGATAAAAATTAAACAAACAAGATCTAGTTATAGTGATTTGGAAGAATAACTAAGTTAAGTTCAGTTTACTAAAAATATTTATATTACTATTAACTATGAAGAACATAAACAATAAGATCAACGATATCTCTTTTACTACTCAAAGCTGTAAAACAAATAAATTAACTAACATTTTATCCTATGTTAGTTGAGATAATAATATCGATCTGGAAACTAGTAACAAACTTCTTACCTGTAAAGGACCTGTAAAAGAAGCATCACTTCACTGCATTAGCTATAAGCTAAGTAAGCCTCGATCTCAACTGAAGTTCTTTCCTACTTGTCATAAAACAGTAAAACAAACTTAGTACTAGAATTTAAACATATATTTCAATTCTTGATATTCCACATCATAACCTGCTAAATCAAATCCTTAACTTGGATTTATGAAAACAAACTGATAAGTATACAGGACTAGAGATTAACAAAATATTCAGTTCTAGTTAAATGTTGTTTAAGTACTGGTACTAGGTTAACAGTCCCTAGGCAGTAATGACTATAAACATTTTATGTTACATGAAAATTTTTAAATTTTTACGAATTTTTGGACTATTATAAAGCCTGTTGTCCACCTCAATCATATGAGGATATTCGTAGGACTATGCAAGCCTACTGTCCACCTCAATCATATGAGGATATTCATAGGACTACACAAGCCTACTGTCCACCTCAATCATATGAGGATATTCATAGGACTACAAAATCCTACTGCCCACCTCAATCACATGAGGATATTCGTAGGACTACACAAGCCTACTATCTCTATATTACAATACTAAAGAATGACTCCCGATGCTGTAAACTCAACACTCCTTCTCAGTGAGGGAGACATTCTTTGCCATACCAGGCTTATCTTGGAAGTGTTTTAAACTTCGTCACAAATAGAGGCTTGTCACAAATTTGCAATTTGCTCATCAGTACCTATGTACTGGAACTCATGACCATGAGTTCAACGAAGTTAACTTCATCTTGAATGTGTTCTATCATAAAACACATATAGGGTTTTCAAGAAAGCTGGACTATTAACACCTATTGACTGTAGGCTCAAGTATATCACCCTAGTAGGTAGCCTCATGTTGCAGCTGCAACTATTTCCCAAATTTTCTAAAAAAAATTGGACCCTCCTTTTAATTTTATCTTGCATGGATTTGTTTTGGATTGCTGAACTTTGTTGAATCGAGATAAATTGTTTAACATTTTCGGAGGTGAATGACTATCTTTTGATTGACTTGAACTTGAAGTTTTGGTTTGTTGATAATTTCCTTTTCCACTATCAGAAGTCATTTGAACAAAGAATCGGGGCCATAGTTCTCTACGTAGCCGCCATTACGAAAGCTAAACACTGAATGTTTCGATGGTTAGCTCTTATCTTTTCCGATGGTGTGGTTTTGACTTTGCGATATTGTTGATTTTCGCTCTCGAAATGGTTTATGACTTTAATCGGAAGTGGTAGTCCTTATGTCATTTGCTGTTGCGGCCTCCTAATAGACTAACCATCCAACGTATAGTTGTTCTATTTGCCTATGATTTGTTCTGATCTTCATCGATGTTTTCGATTGCTGCAGGACCCTTAGTCCATGTGATTTCTGCCGTTGCAGTTGCGCAGTACACTATTGCTCCGGTGTTTTAGTTGTTTCATCTACCGATACCTTACTAGTTAGTGGCCCCGCTATCCAATGTGTGACTACGGCGGCACTTAGTGTTTTTCCACGTCGTCATTGTCAAGACCAGAGTCTGTCCGTTGCCCGTCGTTGCAGCTCCTTGATGAACTAATCGCCCGATCCTTAGTTAGTCCGCTTACCGATGAAGTTTCTCCCGTCGACATTTTTTTTTCACCGAAGTCTATATATAGGACGGGGTTATTATTTTTTACCCTTGTGAACTCGCGCTTGCTGTCCATGTGGAGTCGAACTGTGGATCCGTGCTTACCTATCGGGATTTTGTGCGTTTGGGGTGCTGCCGTGGAAGTGTTGGACCATCCCGTCGATTGCAACTAATTGCCAAGTAGGCCAACCATGGTTTCTCTTTCCTTTTGATTGTATTGGGTCATTTTGGGAACTAGGGTCTTTTCTTGCTTGGGTTTTCCCACCGTGGGTGGTTAGCCGTATAGATTGATGAATGTGTATCCTTAAAGAGTGAGGTATTAGTCGGTTTCACAGTTTTGCGGTGGGGGGTTTTCTTTTCTTGAGCTTGTTTGAACCGTTATGGAAAATCGAACCCAGTCCAAAGTTTTAGGAAGTTGGTGTAGACAAGTGTTACACTGTCTGCACCAGTTTTTGTGGGGTTGCTTATGGCCGTTTGGGGAGGGAGTTTTCAGTTCTTTTTTCATCGTGGGCATTTACCCTATTTTTCTGGGAAGCCAAAGGTTTTGATTCTCATTCACACTGGGATTTCCGCGTAGGGCCTCATTTTCGAATACAAGCCTCACTAATAGGGGTTTTTCGTTTTGGCGAGGAGTTAAGATGCATTTCGGTTTAAACAATGTATGTGCTAGCTGGGTCATGTTTTAGTTGCAGTTAGACTTAGAATTTTTCAGACTTAGCTTGCAGAAGTTCTTCTTGCTGGTCATTTTCCATTATGCATTAATTTTTTGATAAGTTTATCTGTTGAAAATACATATGGAAGAAGTAAATGTTTTTATACTGTTTTTCTTCATTCCTAGAACGCTGACTATAAGCTCCAATAGCCTAAGAACATGTTTGGTCTATTTCCAGGGCAACTTCTTCAAAGGAGATATGTCTAGAAGACAAAAAAGAAGGCTCCTATTGCTGAGGGAGAACTAGATGTGGAAGTCATTACTAAGGTGGAATATATCTATGAGGACACTAGAGCTACCATCGGGGTAGAGCCAAACTACATATGGGGTGAGATATATCAAATGATTTCGAATCAGGATGTGCCTGACGCAGGACTCGAGGAACTGACCATATATGCCAACATTGAGAAATCTGCTCTGATGAAGGTAGCCACTAGGCCTGAGTTGTTCCCATGCTTAGAGGTGATCAGTTGGATTATACCTAAAGCAGATGTGACTATAATGATCTTAGCAAATACTGGCAAACAGGGCTATGCTGCATATATCCATGCTTATGTCTCACTAGCATATCACCTACCTCATGCTCAAGTATACCTAATTGAAAGTTGGCTAAAGGAGATAAATTTGGACCTAGTTGAAACAGTGAAGAGAATGATGATACCTGGGAAGAACTTCCGAACCAGGCCATCAGGAGAGTATGATACAGCCACTCTCTGGACTCCTTACAGGTTTATAGCACTGATGCTAAATAGAGTGTTTAGGAGATCTCATGGTAAAAGTTTCAAGTTGGGATGGATTCCCATTATTTTCTATGTGGCCACCCAGGGGACTGTATTCAACCAGGAAAACATTGTGTCCAACAGCTTCTCAACTTGCATATCTTCAGCTTTGGGAGGGGTGTCCCAGAAGAAATCTGAGTTCTATATGAGCTCCATCTTAGTGGACTGTATATTATGTACCCAGCCATTTCCAGCCTTAAGGTGCAATTGGGACAGGGACAGAACCCCTGTGTACACTACATACAAACTATTGTGGGCGCACAAATATTAAAGCCACTATAAGCAGATATGTGAACATTTTATTATGCCTTTGTACACTTTAATCTTCCTAACAGAATGCAACTGTATGTCGGAGGAGGCATTCAAATTCATTAAGGAACATGGGAGTTATTATTTGACTGAAGAGGGGATGTACATTAGAATGTATGGTTGCTCTAGGGCACCTTCTCTACTACCTCAATATGCCACTGATTATGTGGTACATAAAGAAGCAGTTAGGCAGGTGTATCTGGATGGTGTCGGAAGCTTTTTGTTTTAACATAAGAAGGCAGCCTACCCTGCTGTCCCTTTTTGGATAGGAAATTATAAGTTTGCAAATATTAAACGAGTTGTTGAATTTGTGCAAAAATTGAAAAAGTTTCATTTTGGGGGAAATAAGCTTCCATAGGAATGACTCCCAAAAGAAGGTTGCAGAGCATTGTAAAGAAGCAAATGTTTATTTTGAATATGCAAATTTCTGGGATTAAGAATGAAGAAGAAGAAGAAAGAAAGCTGCAGAAGAAGCAGCAAAGAAGGAAGAAGAAGAAAAGAAAAAGAAAGAAAGAAGAAGGAAGATGAAGAGATCAAGAAAAAAAAAAGGGAAACTGAAGGTCTAAGACTGGCAGGATCTAAAACAGACTAGAAAACTACTGAACCTATGGATACACAAGAAGCACAGGATCATACTAATCAAGGGTAGGGACAAGATAATCCTGACTCTCAGGAGCCTGCTGCAACCTTTGGCGGCACCCAAGAATACGTTGTGTTTTCTGGTTTGAACTTGATACCTTTTATGCAAAAAGAGGGAGAATTTCAGCACCATCTTTTATGACAAGGAGAAGAAGAGGATTGTCAAGAGAACTAAGAAGAAAGTCGAAACAGGGGGACAATCAGGTATGATGATTATTGATAAAACTTTGGTGCATGGGATAGATGCAGATCCATGATTGATAGCCAGAGCTGGGGTGGCATTAACCCAAGCCACTGAAGACAATGTGGATAGACTGATGACAGACCTTGAGCAATCAAGGAAAAATGCAGCTCAGTTGAAGGACACTGTAAAAAAGGAGAGGGATGAAGGTAACAAGTTAAAGAGAAAATTTGAAGATATGCATAATGAATTAAGGGCTTCAAAGATATAATTCCAAACTCTGTAGGCAAGCAAGATAGCCTTGGAAGTATTAGTAGAGAAGAATGAACGGGAAGCTCAAAATAATCTAGCAGAACTACAGAAGTTACAGCTAGAATATCAAGGGTTGAAGACAGAGAACAATGACCTCAAAGTATCATATGAAACTTTTAGTGCAGAAAAGAATCAGCTACAAAGCAAAGTTGTTGAGTTGGAGGCACAGAGGGCCACCATAGAAGAAAGGGAAAAATAATACCAAGTGCAGGTGGCAAGTTTTGAAGGACATATTGCTTCATTAACAACATCACTGAAGGATGCCACTGAACAACAAACTGATATCCAAAATTTAAAGGAGCATGTCCTAGCCCAACGAAGAAGAATGCACCAACTGCAAGTGTCTATTGAGGAAGAAAGATGTAAAATCTTACAGATAGATAGCAGGTTGGAGAAACATTTGGAAACTACCTCATATTTTGTAGGTAGGTCCCAAGATATTTTGGAAACCCTGACTGGAAGGATAGTAAGAATGGAAACCAATGAAGAAATCCCTGCAGATTTACCAGCTAAAGATCAACATAGCTTAAAGCAGGATTACGACTTGCTAGAGCTTGCAATAAATATTGTAGCAGAATTCAAGAAGGCTGTGAAGAAAACGAGAGCAGCCTATATTGAATACTGCAAAAGGGTGTTGGTCACCTACAACAGATGTCAAGTGGCTGCAGAAAAAATACTGGATGCATTACCAGAGCATGAGCTATTCACAGAACTATTACAGAGCAGGTACTGGGAGGATGAACAGAAGATGCAACAGGTCAAAGATTTAGATGAGCAGATCCTGAAAAATGCAGTAGCTCATTCAATAGTCAGCATCCATTTACTTGAATATCAGCTACGTTTGAGTCCAGCAAGAATTGAGGTGGTTAGGAATCAGGCTGAAAAATATGAAATAAACATTCGGTTTCTTGAGCCTTCATATTTTGAAAGCATAGCAGCAGAGGCCCGAGCGTGGAAGAAGTTCATCAATGATCAAGTGGGGCCCTCTTCATGAAAATGCTTTATTAAATTTTGTTTTGAATGTAATATATCGTATAACGTATGAGCACTCACTAATGGACAAATTTTGGGAATGAAAATGTTGGGAAATACTAAGAGTCACTTTGGGGCAACCCAAAAGTTTTGCCTTTTTGTATAAGTATAGGAGGGTTAGTTGTAGAGAAGAACTTTTTCCTTTGAGACTTGTGAGAACCTGTTGTAAGAAGAACTATTTCCTTTTGCAATAAGAATTACAATTTCCTGTTGGAGAAAGCTTGGTGGAACTTTTCAAATGCTTTGCCATGGATGTGTTGAATGTGAACTATTTCATTTTTAGCTTTGTGTCCATTTACTGTGAGATCGTTCTAACTCTTTGAACCTATGTTCTTGTATGAATGCTCTCTAGTTTATTCTATGAAATTTTCACTATGAGTAATGAATGATGTTCATAAACAATTAGCTATCTAGTTGTTCATATATCTATAGATGTTCATGTATTTTGAAATAAGTAACAACTATCTGTGATTTTTCTTAATGCATGCGCAAAACACATTACTCATTGATGAATGATAATATTGCTCCCTAGGCATAGGTTAGATAGTTAGTTTTAATGTCTTGTTGTGTGTGATTTAGATGCGAGAGAGTTAAGATGAGAGGTAAGAACCTGCGCATCACATTGTGATGCTCCTCATATTCTCTATCAATTTGCATTCTTAGATAGCCACTTGCATCTGATACTTAAACATAAAAACTAAAACATACACAGTGGACTGGGCCGCAACCAGTAAAACCATTTATTTTTGGTTACTTTGACCTACGGTAGCCAAACCATAAACCAAACGGATTCTCCATACCAAATAGTAATGGGCTAGTTGGGAACGTTTACTGGGGAGAATCCCTTGCTACTGTTGCCTGCGATTTTCCAGGCCTCAACAGTTTTTGGCGCTAGAAGGAGGGCAGCCAGTACATGGCTAGCCGAGGAAACTTATTTCCTCGAAATTACTGAACTGGTAACAGTTCTGAGAGCAGTTTTTTTCCCAATCCAATTCCTGAAGAGAAGGGTAAAGAACATATGTACTCTGTCAATAACGAAGTAGTTAATGATCTAAGAAGACATACTAGGGCATATGTGAAGAAGATTGGAGGATTTCCAATTATTCCTGTCTTACCCAGAAGAGAATATAAGAAGAAAGACCGCCCTATATTGGAATACGTAGTATTGGTTGGAGATTTTGAAGAACTAGTAGAAACAACCTTACAGGAAGTTGTTCAACCTCTGAATCAGTTGGGCCTATATACACCTTACGGTTCACCGATTCATACCCCTGTTCATTCACCACCTCATTCTCCACCCAGACTCATGGCAGGCGTAAACGCAAATCAACCACCCAACCCACCAAATCCACCACCTGCTTGGAAGGCTAGGTAACCTCTAAACCTAGCACCTCCTTTGCATGACTTACCTCAAGCTTTTGATAAAATGTTTCCCAAGTTTGACTGAAGTGAAAATATTTTGGTATATGACCATTTGCAAAGCTTTTACTTGGCCATAGAAGGACTAAGGGTGGGAGAACATGAAGATGTAGTCTGCAGATTATTTCCACATACCCTTAAAGGAGAAGCAGCCTCCTGGTATTTTGCTCTGACTGCAAACTCAATCCCAGACTGGGACACATTTGAAAGGATATTCAGAAATACATATGCAGCCCAGAAAACTCATGCAGCCCTAATGAAAGGATTATGTGCTTTGAAGAAAGAAAGAAAAGAGAAAGTGCATAGTTTCACCCAAAAGTTTGCTGCTTATCTTAATAATTTTTCTGCAACTGATAAACCATCTGATAAGGTTCTGATCGAATACTATACTTCAGCTTTAGGGATTGACTTGGCCATGTTTTCCAAGATGCAAGTCAAACCTACGTTGTCAGAAACATATGAAGAATTGGAGAGAGTAGAAGCTGAAAAAGAGAGCATAGAAGATTATCCTGAGCAGTCAGGAGAAAAAACTATTGGTAAGAAAGCCTTATTACTGTCTAAGCCTAAGGAGGAGGAGTCACATGACTTTGAAGGAATGTTAAAAATGATGCAGAAACTGTCTAACAGAATAATAGATTTGGAAAAGGAAAAAGAAGCTCAGAAATCTTATAAGCCTTACTATAAAAGGAGAGAGGACAACAATCAATCTAAGCCTCCTCCACACAGTCCTGCATCAATGAACTTAACAGAAGTGGGTATGGATAAATTTTGCACCTTTCATCAACAGCCCCATTCTGAAAAAAATAAATTCTTAATGGATAAATTCAATGACATTAGTAATGAATCAGCTATTGGACTCTAAACTAACAGAAGCTGATGATGAGGAAGAAAGGGGAAATAAATCCACAGAAAAACAAGAGGATGACGCTTTGGTTGTATGGCACTGTGTCTCACTTTTTGACATAGAATATGAAGTTACTCTGAAACATGAGGGGATATCAGAAACAAATTCAATAATTCCAAAGATTAAGAAATTTCAAGACAATATGAAGAGAATACAGAAGAACAACACAAAGATAAAATACCTAAACTTACTATTAGCAGTCAAGATCCAAAACAAGTAAACATTCCTGTTAGGCCTATTGAAGACAAAGCTGATAATGTCAAAGAAAATTTCAAAGCACCCGATATGGGGTATGAATTGGTAAAAGCACTTGAAGTACCAGAAGGGGAGCTTCCCACTGACAACCAACTTGTAGAAGAGATTGTTGAAGTAAGTGTGGGAGGTAAGACTAGGTTTAAAACCCCACCATTCCTCCCGACTTTGGAGATTTTAAACCATAATGTGCACAATTTTCTAGTAGACTCTGGGTCATCAATCAATGTTATGCCACTTGCAGTCTGTAAAAAGATTAATGGACAACCTAAACCTACTGACTGGCAGGTTACTCAGTTAGATAGAACCAATGTGAAAGTAGTCGAGGAAATGGAACATGTTCTGATTCTCTTATCTACAAATAAAAAGATATGTCAGTACATTGAAGTTGTAGTAGTAGACATACCTGATGGCTAGGGGCTTATTTTGAATCGAGACTGGTCAGAAAGACTAAATGGGTATTTTGCTTCAGATTGGTCACATTTGTGGTTGCCTTAGAAGGGAAGTCCAAACAAGATTAAAATATTAAGAGAGCCCCACATGAAGCACAGTGTTACACAATTGGAAGAAAAAAATGAACCAGTGAATTTTGTGTTGGGAAATCATCTAATTGAGTTAGAACCGGGAAACTTCCAAGCAAAAGAAGCTAGCAGTACATCAGACACCCAGCCCGATCTCCTTCGATTTTCACGAGCTGATAAGATTGATTGTAAAATAGCAGTTGTAGTTTTTTATTCAAGTACAGTAGAATTAGATAATGGTTAGGTCTATTTCATTTTGTAGTCAAGCCTAGCCCCTTAACTTACAAGTTGCCAGATCTATAGGGGTGGGTAGAGGACTGACCAGTTAGTGGTTTAGTTCTCAAATTTTATTTTTATTGATTTTTGTTTCTGGATTATCTTGTACATAAATAAATTGATTTGGTTATTTTGATTTACTTTATTTCTGTTTGTTCTAGTTTAGATTTTGTTTGATTTCAATAAAAAAGAGGCAAACTTTTGGTTGTATGGAGAGCATCAGAATCAACCACTTATACTATGAAACGAGAACTCGACACAGTTCTCGTTTTTCTCTCTCCTAATTTTAGTAGCTATTTTTACCCCCGTTTCAAAAATGGTTGATGCCAGTATCACACATTTTCATTTTCAGACATTTTTTGGGGCCTTTGAATTATCTTTGTTGTAAAATATTTTTAATTTCTATTTTCAAGTGTGTTTTTTGAAATTTAACAAAATAACATACATTTTTAAGCAATTTATAATGAAAAACATATACATTTTACGATTTTTTCTATAAAATAAGACATTTTTATGTACAAAATAAGGCATTTTTATTGACAAAATTGTAAATAATTCCAAAAAATAAAGACATTTAAAACCATTTTCAATGAATTTTCAGAGAATTTTTCTCTAAAAATGATCATATTTCATATTAGTTATCGAAAAGTGACGACTCACATAAAGTCGAGAAAAAATATACAAATTATTTGTAAAAAAGA
>LPNX010696868.1:245559-414550 GCA_001517045.1 Pseudotsuga menziesii | reverse complement strand
GGGGGGTGTTTTTGGTGTTTTTTTTGCAAAAATCATTGTTTTTATGGGTAGAGTTCTCGTTCATAGTATATAGTTCTCGTTTCATAGTATAAGTGGTTAATTTTGGATTAACTAAAATCCTCGATTATAAGACTGTGTACTGTTGTTTTATCTGAAAGAATTTCTTCTAGTTTAACAGTTTTCCTGAATGGCTATGAACACATTGAAGTCCTACTTAATCCTTGTAAAATAAATCAGGATCAAAAGGCCTGGAATACTATTTTGATGCTCCATCCATCTCACATTTAAAAATGTCCTAGGGAGTGACAGGAAAAGACCCATGGAAAGGAAGCAAGGTAAACAGTATATTATATATAAATGATCACATGCCAAGAATTGAAATCCAAAAAGGCAAATAAGAGTCAAAAGCTCCTAAGAAAGCAATATGTATCAAAACAAAGTACTGAACTATATGAGTACAAAATTGCCAAAAGTTCTTCTCCATCCGTGAGCTGAAAATTAAATATATCTCTCACACAAAAGGACACTATGGATAGAGGAGCCTGAATAAAAATTTAAAAAGAAAGTCATGCAGGAGGACTCAAATGAAAAGACAAAAGTCCAAAAGCACAAAAAGTGCAAAATGGCATGGGAATGAGGAACAAATGAATATTTCTATTTACCATATGTTACAATCCTATGGTGTCCAAGCTGAAAGCTACCCGAAGGCCGAGGTAAAAAAATGAAACTCATATTCTTGGCCTCAAAAGTGTTATCTTGACTTTGAAATCTTGGTTTCCATTTTCCTAAATTGGACTATCATCAATGATTAAAAGTACATACAGTTTCCATTTGGGAAATCCAAACATCTAGAAGAATTCAACATATTGGTTTTATTGTCAAACAGTCTGTTACTTAAGGAAGAAATTGTCCAGAGATCTGGGTTCACCAGGTAGTTTCCAATTGTTGCAGCTGCAACTATTTTCCAAATTTTCTAAAAAATTTTGGACCCTCCTTTTAGTTTTATCTTGCCTGGATTTGTTTTGGATTGCTGAACTTTGTTGAATTGAGATAAATTGTTTAACATTTTCGGAGGTGAATGACTATCTTTTGATTGACTTGAACTTGAAGTTTTGGTTTGTTGATAATTTCCTTTTCCACTATCGGAAGTCATTTGAACAAAGAATCGGGGCCGTAGTTCTCTACGTAGCCTCCGTTGCGGAAGCTAAACACTGAATGTTTCTACGGTTAGCTCTTATCTTTTCCGATGTCGTGGTTTTGACTTTGCATATTGTTGCTTTTCTCTCTCGAAACGGTTTATGACTTTAATCGGAAGTCGTAGTCCTTATGTCATCCGCTGTTGCGGCTCCTCAGCAGACTAACCATCCGACGTATAGTTGTTCCGTTTGACGATGATTTGTTCTGATCTTCGCCGATGTTTTCGATTGCTGCAGGACCCTTAGTCCATGTGATTTCCGTCGTTGCGGTTGCGCAGTACACTATCTCTCCGGCGTTTTAGTTGTTTCATCTGTCAATACCTTACTAGTTAGTGGCCCCGCTATCCGATGCGTGACTACGACCGCACTTAGTGTTTTTCCTTACTAACATTGTGGAGACCAAAGTCTGTCTGTCGCCCGCCGTTACGACTCCTTGATGAACTAATCACCCGATCCTTAGTTGGTCCACTTGCCAATGAAGTTTCTCCCGCTGACATTTTTTTTTCACCGAAGTCTATATATAGGACGGGGTTATTATTTTTTACCTTTGTGAACTCGCGCTTGTTGTCCCTGTGGAGTCAAACTGTGCAACCATGCTTAGCTGTCAGGATTTCGTGCGTTTGGGATGCTGCCGTGGAAGTGTTGGACCATCCCGTCGACTGCAACTCATTGCCAGGTAGGCCAACCATGGTTTCTCTTTCCTTTTGATTGTATTGGGTCATTTTGGGAACTAGGGTCTTTTACTGGTTGGGTTTTCCCACCGTGGGTGGTTAGCCATATAGATTGATGAATGTGTATCCTTACAGCGTGAGGTATTAGTCAGTTTCACAGTTTTGCTATGGGGGTTTTCTTTTCTTGAGCTTGTTTGAACTGTTATGGAAACTTGAACCCGGTCCGAAGGTTTAGGAAGTTGGTGCAGACAAGCATTACGCTGTATGCGCCGGTTTTTGTGGGGTTGCTTATGGCCGTCTGAGGAAGGAGTTTTTAGTTCTTTTTCTATCGTGGGAATTTACCCTATTTTTTTAGGAAGTCGGAGGTTTTGATTCTCGTTCAGACTTGGATTTTCGCGTAGGGCCTCATTTTCGAAGACGAGCCTCACTGATAGGGGTTTTTTGTTTTGGCGAGGAGTTAAGATTCATTTCGGTTTAAACGATGTATGTGCTAGCTAGGTCATGTTTTAGTTGCAGTTAGACTTAGAAGTTTTTAGACCTAGCTTGCAGAAGTTCTTCTTGCTGGTCATTTTCCATTATGCATTAACTTTTTTTATAAGTTTATCTGTTGAAAATACATATGGAAGAAGTAAATGTTTTTATACTGTTTTTCTTCATTCCTAGAACGCTGACTATAAGCTCCAATAGCCTAAGAACATGTTTGGTCTATTTCCAGGGCAACTTCTTCAAAGGAGATATGTCTAGAAGACAAAAAAAGAAGGCTCATGTTGCTGAGGGAGAACCAGATGTGGAAGTCATTACTAAGGTGGAATATATCTATGAGGACACTAGAGCTACCATCGGGGTAGAGCAAGACTATAGATGGGGTGAGATATATCGGATGATTTTGAATCAGGATGTGCCTGACGCAGGATTTGAGGAACTGACCGACCATATATGCCAACATCGAGAAATCTGCTTTGATGAAGGTAGCCACTAGACCTGAGATGTTCCCATGCTCAAAGGTGATCAGTTGGATTCTACCTAAAGCAGATGTGACTACAATGATCTTAGCAAATACTACCAAGCAGGGCTACGCTGCATACAGCCCTGCTTATGTCTCACTAGCATATCACCTACCTCCTGCTCAAGTATACCTAGCTGAAAGTTGGCTAAAGGAGATAAATTTGGACCTAGTTGAAACAATGAAGAGAATGATGATACCTGGGAAGAACTTCCGAACCAATCCATTAGGAGAGTATGATAAAGCCACTCTCTGGACACCTTACAGGTTTATATCACTGATGCTAAATAGAGTGTTTGGGAGAGCTCATGGTAAAATTTTCAAGTTAGGATGGATTCCCATTATTTTCTATGTGGCCACCCAGGGGACTGTATTCAACTGGGCAAACATTGTGTCCAACAGCCTCTCAACTTGCATATCTTCAGCTTTGGGAGGGGTGTCCCAGAAGAATTCTGAGTTCTATATGAGCTCCATCTTAGTAGACTGTATATTATGTACCTAGCCATTTCCAGCCTTAAGGTGCAATTGGGACAGGGACAGAACCCCTATGTACACTGCATACAAACTATTGTGGGCACACAAATATTACAGCCACTCTAAGGAGATATGTGAACATTTTATTATGCCTTTGTACACTTTAATCTTTCTAATAAAATGCAACTGTATGTCAGAGGAGGAAGTCAAAGTCATTGAGGAACATGGGAGTTATTATTTGACTAAAGAGGGGATGTACATTAGAATGTATGGTTGCTCTAGGGCACCTTCTCTACTACCTCAGTATGCAATGATTATGTGGTACATAAAGAAGCAGTTAGGCAGGTGTATCTGGATGGTGTTGGAATCTTTTTGTTTGAACATAAGAAGGCAGCCTACCCTGCTATCCCTTTTTGGATAGGAAATTATAAGTTTGCAAATATTAAATGAGTTGCTGAATTTGTACAGGAATTGGAGCAGTTTCATTTTGGGAAAATGAGCTTCCACAGGAATGACTCCCAAAAGAAGGTTGCAGAGCATTGCAAAGAAGCAAATGTTCATTTTGAATATGCAAATTTATGGGATTAAGAATGAAGAAGAAGAAAGAAATAAAGCTGCAGAAGAAGCAACAAAGAAGGCAGAAGAAGCAACAAAGAAGGAAGAAGAAGAAAAGAAAAAGAAAGAAGAAGAAGAAAGAATGCAGAAGGAATATGAAGAGATAAAGAAAAAAGAAAAGGAAACTGAAGGTCTGAGACTGACAGGATATAAAACAGACCAGCAAACTACTGATCCTATGGATACACAAGAAGCACATGATCATATCGATCAGAGGCAGGGACAAGATAATCCTGACTCTCAGGATCCTGCTGCAACCTCTGGCAGCACCCAAGAACAGGTTGTGTTTTTTGGTTTGAACTTGATACCTTTTATGCAAAAAGAGGGAGAAGAGGTCCCTAATTTCAGCACCATCTTTTATGACAAGGAGAAGAAGAAGATTGTCAAGAGAACTGAGAAGAAATTTGAAACAGGGGGACAATCAGGTATGATGAATACTGATAAAACTTTGGTGCATGGGATAGATGCAGATCCACGATTGACAGCCAGAGCTGGGGTGGCATTAACCAGGCCACTGAAGACAATGTGGATAGACTGATGATAGACCTTGATAAATCAAGTAAAAATGTAGCTCAGCTGAAGGACACTCTAAAAAAGGAGAGGGATGAAGGTAACAAGTTAAAGAGAAAATTTGAAGATATGCATAATGAAGTAAGGGCTTCAAGGATAGAGTTCCAAACTCTACAGGCAATCAAGATAGGCTTGGAAGTCTCAGTAGAGAAGAATGAATGGGAAGCTCAGAATAGTCTAGCAAAACTACAGAAGTTACAGCTAGAATATCAAGGGTTGAAGACAAAGAACAATGACCTCAAAGTATCATATGAAACTTTGAGTGCAGAAAAGAATCAGCTGCAGAGCAAAGTTGTTGAGTCGGAGGCACAGAGGGCCACCATAGAAGAAAGGGAAAAACAATACCAAGTGCATGCGGCAAGTTTTGAAGGACAGATTGCTTCATTAACAACATCACTGAAGGATGCCAGTGAACAACAAACTGATATCCAGAATTTAAAGGAGCATGTCCTAGCCCAACGAAGAAGAATGCACCAACTGCAGGTGTCTATTGAGGAAGAAAGATGTAAAATATTACAGATAGATAGCAGGTTGGAGAAAAATTTGGAAACTACCTCATATTTTGTAGGTAGGTCCCAGGATATTTTGGAAACCCTGACTAGAAGGATAGTAAGAATGTAAACCAATGAATAAATCCTGCAGATTTACCAGCTAAAGATCAACATAGCTTAAAGCAGGATTACGACTTGCTAGAGTTTGCAATAAATACTGCAGAAGAATTCAAGAAGACTGTGAAGAAAACGAGAGCATCCTGTATCGAATACTACAGAAGGGTGCTGGTCACCTACAACAGATGTCAAGTGGCTGCAGAACAAAAAATGGATGCATTACGAGAGCATGAATTGTTCACAGAACTACTACAGAGCAGGTACCAGGAGGATGAACAGAAGATGCAACAGGTCAAAGATTTGGATGAGCAGATCCTGAAAAATGCAGTAGCTCATTCAGCAGTCAGCATCCATTTACTTGAAGATCAACTACGTTTGAGTCCAGCAAGAATTGAGGTTTTTAGGATTCAGGCTGAAAAATATGAAATAAACATTCGGTTTCTTGAGCCTTCATATTTTGAAAGCATAGTAGCAGAGGCCCAAGCGTGGAAGAAGTTCATCAATGATCAAGCGGGGCCCTCTTCATGAAAATGCTTTATTAAATTTTGTTTTGAATGTAATATATCGTATAACATATGAGCACTCACTAATGGACAAATTTTGGGAATGAAAACGTTGGGGAAGCCTAAGAGTCACTTTGGGGCAACCCAAAAGTTTTTCCTTTTTGTATAAGTATAGGAGAGTTAGTTGTAGAGAAGGACTTTTTCCTTTGAGACTTGTGAGAACCTGTTGTAAGAATAACTATTTCCTTTTGCAATAAGAATTACAATTTTCCTATTGGAGAAAGCTTGGTGGAACTTTTCAAATGTTGTGCCATGGATGTGTTGAATGTGAACTATTTCGTTTTCAACTTTGTGTCCATTTACTATGAGATTGTTCTAACTCTTTGAACCTATGTTCTTGTATGAATGCTTTCTATTTTATTCTATGAAATTTCCACTATGAGTAATGAATGTTGTTCATAAACAATTAGCTATCTCGTTGTTCATATATCTATAAATGTTCATGTATTTTGAAATAAGTAACAACTATCTGTGATTTTTCTTAATGCATGCGCAAAACACATTACTCATTGATGAATGATAATCTTGCTCCCTAGGGATAGGTTAGATAGTTAGTTTTAATGTCTTGCTGTGTGTGATTTCGATGTGAGAGAGTTAAGACGAGAGGTAAGAACCTGCGCATCACATTGTGATGCTCCTCGTATTCTCTATCAATCTGCATTCTTAGATAGGCACTTGCATCTCATACTTAAACATAAAAACTAAAACATACACGATGGACCGGGCTGCAACCGATAAAACCTTTTATTTTTGGTTACTTTGACCTACAGTAGCCGAACCGTAAACCGGACGAATTCCCCATACTAAACAGTAACGGGCCAGTTGGGAACGTTTACTGGGGAGAATCCCTTGCTGTTGTTGCCTACGATTTTCCAGACCTCAACACCTCCCAAGCTACACTACTCCTCAGTATGTAGTATTATCCGCAAAACACATTTTTCTTTTGTAGTACTCTCATACATACATCTTTCTTCTATAGTACTAGCCGCAATACACTTAGCTTTTGTAATACTAGCCTCAAATTACATTGCTTATCTCAAGGTAAAACAATAGTTGGATAGCACAATCAAATAATAGGTCTGCCATGTATCAAATACAATAAAGAGCCTATTCTAATGTACCTCAAAGGTACTCAAACATATGCTTAGTAGTAAGCATAAAATACAATAGGTCTACTAAAAGAACAACCAACTACTTACACAAAGTAGCATCATCTGGATCCAATCCAGAATAAGGTTTCTCTAAACTAGAAACCATGGTTTTTTTTTTAATTCCATGTCATACAACATTATACAACAAAGGTGTAATAAATTGAATCTTCTGTTATCTGGAGAAGTTCTTTGTGAGCATGCCATTCTATGTGATGTTCTTCAAGTCATGATCACTTTCTCGGTGATCCTTCTCTTTATATTTGCAGCACCCCAACTACCTCTCCAAGAGGTTTTAACTGTTCTCTAATAGTCTAGACTATAAATAGTCTCTGATACTTTTGACCATGTCTCTTCTCATGTGGATTCTCTCCACAAGCCATCACAACCCTCGACTGCCTAAGTCATGTACGATGACTGACTGGTGGGGAATTTATCTGTTGTCACCTATGAAGACACATCAATACTCCCTCTTCAACTAGAGGAGTTATTATGTACAATACCAATCTTGTCCCGAACAGAAGCTTAATAAGAATGTTGGCAATGCTGCTCATCTATGGATATGCACCATGTCTCGAATATAACTGACTAGAACCCTTAAAATCTTTAATGCTTTTCAACATCCTCTATCTAGAGCAACACATGTGATCTTCCTCGATCACTATATTAGTCAAATTTCATATATATTTAAGATTCTATTTCACTGATCAAGACATATACGAGTCCACATACACGTGTCCCAAGTAGGTACCACAACACATTCTTTGTACATGTCTATGTACAAACTACAAAGCACATAATAGATCCTAGGACCTGTCACTAACCAAATACATCTCAACTGACATGAGATCCTCCAAATATGAAATTATGAAATTTCACATTTACCTTCATATGCGTGACCATGGATTTGTAGTCCATCATCCTGAAACTCTTCAGGCTCTTTTTACTGCACATTTTTCCTTAACTGAGGAAAAGATTTGTCTGGTGAATGCCACACCACTAATCATAAGAATCATAAAAATATTCTTGAATATAGTTATTAGCTTCCTTATGAATATGAGCAGTATGCATATCTCCTTTTTACAAGAGGTACATCAACAAGTTACATTGGTTCTTCATGAGCTAGTGAGATTAGCAACTCCCTCTCACCATGCAAAATGTGAGAATCATAACATGGGCCCTCCATCACGGAGACTCATGCTCATCTATATATAAAGCTCTTATTTGACACATGAATTTAAATAAGATAGAATATCTTCAGGAGTCTTCACATTTATAACTAATCCATCTATTTTGTCTACTTTCCAAGAGACATAGGAACCTCCCGAATTGTTCTCTTCCAGGCTCAGCCATCAGAATGACTCCACACTCATGTCCTTATTTACTTGTAGGTAAGGGAATATTAATTTTCCCTACAAGAAAAATTATTCTCATGGTTAGAACCATTTCATACTCATGAATTTTATTCACATGAAATACTTTCAATATACTGATAAAGATTTACTTAGTTATGTACAGATATTGACCAACCGATTTATCATAACCCATTACAATCTTATGTACTGATATGCAACCCTATATCAGTCCTATATCAGTCCAAAAATTCATTTTATGAAAGAAATATATAGTCCCATGTTCATATCTCATGAGGTAAGCATGAATCCCTCTATCTAGCCAATCATGTAGTCTCATGTTCACAGTTTATGAACCCATCACGCTGCCCTAAATATCATGTCTTATGAATGATGTTTTCAACCTTGTATCATTTATACATAAGTCTTATATCAGTCTTTATATCATCTCACAAAATTTGAACTCATGATATTGATTACATTCCAATAAAGATAGGAACAACAATGTATATGCTAAGCACAATTCTAAGTCCAGGAATACAAATTGCAATAAAACATAATCTGATTTTATAAGAGCATATGATAATTAAATAATCATGCAGCCCAACATTCATATCTCATGAATCATTCATGCATCTCTATATTTATGAAACAAGCATGCAAATCTATATTCATATCTTTATGAAACAATCATGCATCCTTTATATTCATAATCATGCATGCTCTATATTCATATTTTATAAAATAATCACGCATGTTCCTATATTCATATTGTTAACACCATTATTTATCAAGGGGGTGAAAGACCATGGTGGAGAAGAAAAATAATGGTTGTTTGGATACCTTGGTTAAAAGATATATAGTAAAAATGGAACTATAGGCAAAAAAGAGATTAAGTCACCGAAGGTCATAAGCCGCGATGGGAGAAAGAATAAAATCAATGGCTGATATTCTCTCCACTCCTCAGAGATGCAAGGAAGATAAAGGTTTGGTCCAGGCACTTATCGGGCACACAGATCAGCGGCCATCAAGTTGTTTCGCGTAGATCCACGGTCTATATCCAATCCGCTTCATGAAGTTGCATCCTGGTTAAAATGACACAATCCAGCGGAATCGGGTACATGCTACTCAATCCAATGGCGGAGAGGTGAAGTCGGATCACATCCTTGGTTGAGATTGATTCCGGAGCCAGAACCTGCACGACCGATAAACCTAAAGCGCCCAGCAGAATGAGTTATCCGGTGATCGATCTGACGGTTGAAGATCAAAGTGAATCAAATCAACGGCTATTATGATTTCCGGAGGGTGAACTAGTGCGGTGGATAATTCCGAAGTGCCCAGCGGAATTTGGTACATGGCATATGATCCGATGGTGGAAAGTTAAAGGTGTATCACATCAATGGCTGAGGATGATTCCGGGGATCAAAGCTGCACGATGGTTAAAGTGACGGAGCCCAGTGGAATTCGGTACGTGTCACCCGATCCAACGGCTCATGATAAAAGGTGATTTCGTTGACGGTGGGAGATCATTCCGGGATGGAGACTGGCACGTTGTTTATCACCAAGGCGCTTGGCAGAATGGGGTATGTGGCACACAATCCAAAGGCCATAAATTAAAGAGAAATCAGATCTAGGGTCTTAAATGAAGCCGGAAAATGGAAGTGCACGACAGTTAAGAATAAGTGGTGGTTGCAGAAAATAAATGTTGTCTATGTGGCGAATTGTGTGGTCCTATAAAGGCAGGGTTGACCTCTCCAATGATTATTTTATTTGCTCGGGACCCGGCGAAAAGGACTTGGCGATTTGGGAGCTTCCATTTGTCAGTTCCAGGCACGCTCCGGGCACACGCCTCCACAGTAAGCTAGGTAGGACTTAAACCCTGTAACTCCTTCGTCCAATTACCATTGTAAATTAAGCAATGGACCAAGGGAGAGAGATTCGAGTGTCTGGTCAGGTCGTGGAGGACAGAGAGGAATTTTTAGTAGACAGACACAGGGGTGTGTGCGACCACTTCCTATCCACAGGGAGCATGTCCGACAGCAAAGAGAAATTGTGGTCTTATTACTCACAGGGGAATGACGTTCTGAATGTATGCAAGTCTTTTTTGTACCATTTCGCCCTCGAGCAAACCCTCCACTTCCCGGAATTTTCCGAGTGGTGTGCGGTGAACTATTCTCCCTCTCAGAGGATTATTGTGAGTCAGTCCGCGTCCAAAATACTGTGTAAAATTGATGCTTCAGTCGTCAGAGAAAACCTTAGTCTGCCCGAAAATTACCCTGTAAATCGTGAGTCTGTAAATGAATCTGTCCTTGCTGAGTTTTTCAAAAATTGTGAAAGTGAAAGTCACTGTCAATTCTTGTCAAGTATCCTGAAGGAAGGTCAGTCCCTTGAAGGTCTTTTCTTGCCTTACCCCTTGCACATTTTTAGGATTGAAGTGCAATTGGTAATGTCTCTGGTCTGTCAAGTGTTAGGTCTAGATGATGATTTTCATATAGGTGATGTCATCCTTGGTTTCTTATTAAGAATAAATTCTTTAAGCCCTGAGTCCCAGTCAGTCCCTGTGCTTAATTTAGATGAATACCTTGTCGAAGCGATCCACCTTCAGTTGACTGAGTTTCCCAAGGTCCAGTTCTTTAGGTTTCAAACATACTTGCTTAACATGCTATTATGCTCTAATGTTACTGAATTGAAATTCTTAAGTACTCTATGCTCTTCTGATTTGCCCAAGCAAATCAACATGTTCGAATTTGCTAATTCGATCATGTCCGAAATGTACAAAATGTTATTTGATGAGGACCTGCCCCGTGTCTTGTACGAGATGAGATGCCTAATGCAGTCGTCACCCGAAGATTGGGTGGGTGACTGGTTCTTGTACAGAGGTTACACAGTGTTAAGAGTATATGGCTTTACTGGTCAGCCTTATAGGCTACCCTCCTTCTTGACCCCAAGGATTTTCGCACTAGAGTTCATGAGGCAAAGATTGTTGTCTGAGGAAGAGCACTTTGGTGCTTTCAAAAAATCTTCAAACATTAAATTTCCACTTAAAGTCGGCCCTTTCATTTTTAAAGGTAAAGGCGCCCTGGCTTTTATAGAAAAGTTGTTAGAGAATATGGATTTCATAAAAGATGTAAATATGAATTACGACCCCCACCATGTGATCTCATTGAGAAAACAGGCAAACAAGAATAAACCATTTGAGCATCAGGCTATTGAGGGGTTAGCTGAAATGGCCAATTTGCTGCAGTATACTGACAGGTCAAATTCTAATGAAGAGACACATACTATACCTTTCATAGCGACCCAAATAACAGAAGGTGCTGGTATTGTGGTCAAGAGGAGTTTGTCTGAAACTGAGAGTATGGATGTAGACGAAGAAGGGCCCCATAAAAAGGCAAAGCTGCTTGAAAGTGGTGAAATTGTAGATGAGGAGGTTTATGATGGTTCCAAAAGAGGTGCCCTAGTTCCCCTAAAAGCGGTGCAAGTAAGTCAATTCTCTTTTAAAAATGCGGAGGGTGATGTAGACAGTTCGGAATTATGCCACGTGTTTAAGTCGAAGGAAGACCTAAAATCCAACTACATGGAGAAGAGGAAGCAGTCTATGGAGGAAACGAGAAATTTGCTCCCGAGGGTGAGAAATTTGTACAGTTCAAAAACCTCTCTAGTCTCTGCTAGAGATGCTGAGAGAAATACTTTTAAAATGGCTATGGTAAGCGACAAGAAGATGTCTGAAATGGAGATCCAGTTAGACAAAATCAGCACTCCAGATAAAATTCAACTTCATAAATAGACCAGCGATATCATCTACTCAGACCTACTACAAGCCATGGTGAGGATTAATAAATTGCAAGTTTTGATAGACAAATTAAAAGTTCAATTAAAACATGAGAGAGTGGAAAATAAAGCAAATGTTGTTCAGATTAGGAAGCTGCAAACAGACATTGCTAGTTCATACAGTACCCAGGCAGTCAAGAGAATGTTAGAGGAAAAGGACAATGCACTCCAGGTCCTGAAAAAGAAGCTGAAGATCCCAGGTGCTGAAAATGTTCAGTCATTTGAGTTACTAGCTCTCCAAGAAGAGAAGGATAAAGTCCATCAAGAGATGATGGAATACAAAGGAAGAGCCGGAGAGCTACAGGAAGAAAAAGAGAAGTGGTAAGCCGAAAGGGAGGAACTGTTATCCCAAATCTCCTTGATGAAAAAAGATCAGAATGAAGAGAAGGAGATTATGGAAGAGTTGATGAGCCAGACTCCCACCGGTGAGGACTTGTCTATTGTAAATATCCAGAAGCCATTAGATGATTTCTCTACTGATGATTTGTTGGTGCCAATGTCCCAGGTGAGTTTGAAAGAAGAAGCAATCAAATATTTGAAAGCAGAGAATGAAAAGATGAAAGCTGAATTAGCCAAAGTAAGTGAAAGCAAAAAACAAATAATGCAGGACAGGAATCAATTACAGAAGAAATTTAATGAGCTAAAGGAAAAATGCATTGGGAAAGGCCCCCTTCAGGGGGAAAAACATATCATTTGGGATACCTTGTGTATAGAGATTACCAAGTTCCGGCACTATCTAAATTTTATTGATGATTTGAATATAATGATAAATTCGGCTCACCAGAGATTAAAACTGGTAAACGAACATATGGAGAAAAGACCTCTTGCTACAGCTCAGAACACACTAAATTTTCTAAATTCACTGTCATATCAGAAGTTGCACGAATTGGGCATAAAGGACAGAGTATCAATAGTGATGTGGGCAAAGAGAATCATCCATAAGCATCACTTAATCAAAACGGTCCAAGATAAATCAGAAGGATTGCTTCTGTAAGTTAATAATTTTAAACACGAATTTAAAGAGTTGTTCGAGGACGGATTGCCTTCTTTCTAGGACGGAGAGGGGCGAATGTTCTCACAGGAACATTATCATAACCTGCTTATTCATTGCCGCATGGACCACTCCAAATTCAATGATTTGGAGAAAAGTCTGACAGGGAAGACCATTGTGGATATGCTCACAGAAGATTTCGAGATTCTGCAAAAGTTCGCCATCATCAGAAGCAGATTGCCCAGAAAGTCCTATGAAGCATAGATGGAGCTCGAGGTATCAATTCGGGAAATGACAGAGTGTGACACCCCAAATTCGGAGCAGTGGAAAGATGTGGAGCGGTTTGGAAAGACAAAGTATATTCTCCATCCCTAGAAACAGGTGTCATGCACTGAAGAGCTGATGGGGCAAAGACGTGGAGATGATGGGAAAAAGTTTGTTATCAAGTTGATTTGTACTCTATGATCTGTTAGGATTGGAGTTGTAACAAACTTCCTATGGGTTAGGAATTCAGTTACAAACTCTAAATTAAGTCGATCATTCTGTTATTGATCTTCTTGTTGGAAGACTTATCATTTTATGTATAAATATGCATCTTTTTTAAGAGATGGGGGTTGGAACCCATCGGGTAGTGAATAATTTTGGAGAACATATCTGTTTTTGAAATAACAAAGTGAATGCATGAGATTTTTTGTCAGAGATTCATGTGTCGTTGATATTACAGTCTATGCCTCTTTCTTTATGTGATTGTATTTCCCCTGTGTAACACTCCATTTTGTTTCTTCCTCGTATCTGGAATATAGCGTTAGATTATTGGAATTCGTGTGTTTATGATTTGGTCATCATTTCAGATATTATATGATTTTTCTGCTAAAGTTGATATAGAACTCATCCTTGTTGATGCTCTGTATTAATGGGTTGTTTCTTCATCTCTTTTGTTCCACCTGAATCAATTTGAATGACTGTGATGATGTGATTGCCTTGCCTTTGATGAATATCATGTATATGTCTTTGTGGTATCTTTATATTGTATATGACTCCATGCCCAACGGTTATGTGATTGTTTTAGCCAAATATATAAATCTTTGAATGTTATTTTATATCTGGTCTTGTTAAATCTGGTCCTGTTAAATCTTTATTGAGAGATCCCTCTCTGGAAGAAAATACCAGTTTCTTCCTAAAGTGGTTTTGTTGTTACCTTGGAGTTTACCTTTTACAACCTGGGTACATTCTGAGTGCTAACACATATCTTATGAAAAATCATGCATCATCTATATGACTGTAATGAAACCATTCAAAAGCATATAGATCTAAGTAGCATATAATAAAAAATTTGGGTACTTATCTTTTTATTGTTTTGCATGCTCCCTCTTTATCTATGCTTCCTTGTGGAGATTACTGTAGTCCCTCGGTCTTGATCTCTTTACAAATTTGAGTGCATGCAGGAGGTAGCAAATCTCTACATGGCGAAACTGGATCCCATGCACCCTGAAGCGAATGTTCTTATTTCAAAGAAAAACTTCTTCCAACAATCATCCTCTGCTTTGGATGAGATATCAACTCTATGAGGCTCTCATTATACACAAGATCGATTGAATAATGATAATACCCAACTTACATCTCTTGGGGTTGTTTCATCAATTTTCTCAATCTGGGAAAATAACCATAACACGAATTCTGAGAATTTCATCTTCAAACACCTAATCGTATCTCTCACATAGTTGCGTATTTTTGAAATATTCTCTTTCTGTAAGCTAAATCGTCCCATTTTGGAAGTGGGTTTTCAACCATTTTGTCTGATTTCTCACAGAATGATCAAAACGTCTCCATGAAATTTGTCTCCTAAAAAGTGACGGAGATGGTGCATGTTGACTTGATCTTTAATTCGCCTTGCATAAGGAGTCCTTACTCACTGAGGTCAAGTAAAAATCTAGATCCTTCTCCTCAAGAATGATTCACACTCTTGCCTTCAATTTGGAAGTATCTTCAAATTGGTCTTCCGATTGGATGCAGATCGATGCCATGGCTTCAAGCTCTTTACTCAATACTTCTCAAGATCGCGTAGGCTATAGTTGCTTGCACAAACTAAGCTCTTGCACGCCCTTGCTTTGATATCATGTTAGTGATTGAGCAAAATATGAAGAAACTTGAACTTTAAAACTTTAATCCATAATAACAATGCATATAAATCTCATCAATAATCCAAAGACATAAATCAAACCATAGAACACAGAATATACCCTGGAAAAACCCTCTACTGATTCAGAGGATTAAAAGCCCATCAAACAATATTAGAGTATGATAGTGTTTCCCACATATATCGACTAGGTGGAAACGTCATGTACACTGCAGATGTACATATTCTACAATTTGCACCATGGAAAAATCCTAGGGATTTTTCACTCAACAGGGCAATTTTGCCCCTTTTGTTCACGAAATGTCTGCTCCCCTGCATGGTATAATTAATGTAACTTTATATGTCAGAATGGTTCATTCCTCTAAGGATGTCACCATGGAATTTATTGTCAGGGAAGTCCTCTTCACCGAGTTTTTTTTTCTCCTTCCATTTAATTTTGTTAATTAACAATTTTAATTGGTTGGGTTTTTTACTCACCAATCCTCCAAAGTGGTGAATTGGCATTCTGATAATCAAGCCCATGAGGTGGATAAGGTTTCAAGTTGTTTTCCATGACCATGCTAGCCATATATTGTAGTCTTGCAGAATTTCGTTAGGATTTTAATTTTTATTTTGATTTTTTCTTAATTAATTAACTTTACCATTTGGTGGTTAATTAATTAAGTTTTGATGTAATAATGTAATCTCTTGAACCTTGGAATTTTTTAATAGGGGCTATAAATGCAAATGAAAATTCTATGACACCCCCTAAGCCATTGGTTCAAGTCCCATGTCATTCTAACAAGGGGTTAAGAAGTTAGGCCAATCTTGGTTAAGACAAGGTATTTTTTCCTAGGAAATTAATTTAATTTCCTAGGGTGAAAAATTAAATTATTTGATTTTGAAGGAAAAAATCAAATAAGGCCATGGTAATTAAGTTTGGGGGGTGGATAAGCATAGTCAATTTTTATTTAAATAACCCCCTTCATGTCAAAATAAATTTTTGAAGATCTCCTAAGTAGGGCACCCCTCTTGTCTTAATAAAATATTAAAAAAAAGGATTTAAAATAAAAGATTAAAAAATCAAAATTTGAGTCAAAGGAGGCCCCACATAAAAAATAAAAGATAAAAGATAAAAATAAAAGATAAAAGATAAAAAAATACAAGATTTAATAAAAGATAATAAAAAAAATATTAAAAAATAAAATATTAAAAATAAAACATAAAACATAAAATATTAAAATAAAAGATTAAATAAAAGATAAAAAATCAAAATAATAAAAATCAAAATTTGAGTCAAAGGAGGCCCCACTTGATTCATGGAAACCCTAGATCTAAGGGTTAAACTTCATTGTGGCATGGATCTATCTTTTTTATCATTGATTTGAAGAGACACCCTTGCTTATGATTGGTCGATGGCTTGCAAAGTCAATAAACCTAGACCTAAGGGTGGAGGAGAGCTAGAGTTTAGATCTATGTTTTGGACCCTTGATTTGAGAGTGGGTTTGAGATCTTTTCAGCTATAAAAGAGAGACTGCTCCTCTCATTTTAGGATCATTCTTTGGAGCATGGTTATGCTGCCAAAATACTTTCTCTTCCCTCTCTCTTCTCTATTCTTCTCTCTCAAGTTTTCAAAGCCTTTTGGCTATTGTAATGTTGTTGCCCTATTGGGGTTTATAATACATCAATCTTTAGATGATACATTTGTTGGTGCACCCATTTTGTGGCTTAAAGAGTGAGGTATCTGTTTATGGTTGGTTATTGTTGCATTAGTTACAATAGAAGCTCTCCACAAAGGTTTTTTTGTGGAAAGACTTGTAGGTAGATTTTTTCTATTTGCACTTGTGATTAGTATTGTAAGATTTTGCAAAGGTTTTTGCATGATTTATGGTGTTCTCATCTCTATGTGTGAGTTTTGCAGCTTTAGCTAAACTCTTTGCAGGGATCCAACCTTGGAAAAGTTCTCCCTCTAAGGCCCTAATCTCTAATCTTGTTTTCTGTTTTAGGAACTAGTAGTTTTGTTATTGTTTAGTAGTAAAATCTAGTTTTCTTTAATACATCCATGTTATATTTTTATTATATATTCAGATTTGATTTCCTACTGTGTTTTAAGTGGCTGGAAATGCAAATTTTCAGCCCTCTAATATTCAATTTTTTGATATTTTAAAACCCAAATTTTTACTGTAAAATTATTGTATTTTTATACTAACATTTTCTAACTTCCTTTTGAGTTTCATGTCATTTTCCAGCAAGCTTTACTTGTTATTTTTTAGCATGTTTTACAATTTACAAGGGGAGGTTCTACCCAAATCACATAAAAAACACCTCAACTTTCAACCAATTCAAAAGGGGTTCAAACCCTCCTCTTTTCTCATCATTTTCTTATTATTTTGTAAGCCCCGAGAGAGTCTCATCGTGGGTATTCTCTAAAATCTTTCAAAGTAATTTGTAATCATATTGTAATTAGGTAGTAAGTAGATCTAGGAAGTAGATCACTAGTTGTACTTTCATTTTCAAGTAGATCTAATATTTTTCTAATTTTATTTTTTACCCACCTTCTTCTTTAGGGAGATTGATGTGTGGTTAGTATATTTTGTTTAGATTAGCTTACTTTCAAGCATTTCTTTTCCAAATGAAGCATTTAGTTATATATTTACTTTATGTCACCTAGTTTACTATTTTGAAGAAATATACAACCTAAATTGTCCGTGTATCCTTTACCCTCCGTTATCTCCCTATAGGGAACTCGAATCAAGGGGATGAAAAGCGGAAAGGCTTAGGGGCTTTAGGAAATCTAATTAGCTCACATTTATTTCTTGCAAATCTTTAAGTTTCTGCAAAGTAAATTTATTTTATTGTCCAAAGATCAAGTATCGGCACCTCCCATAAGGGATAAAGCATAGATTGACTTTGTTGTTTGTTTAAATTGTAATTTACTTGCTGCACTTTATTTATTGTAAGTCAATCTGTAATTTAATTGTGTACTTGCTTTTATAAATTGGAAATTAACCAACTTATTTGTCCCCTCCTCTTCTACTCAGTCATCGCCCTCTGGGGTCTTCTGAGAAACGATGGGTGGTTGAATAAGTTTTAGTAATAGGAATCCACTTTCATATCGTTCTCTCCAACTAAAAACATGTGACCTTGGAAGCTACAGGGGGTGAGAGACAGTTAGGTGTCTCACGGTCTTCGTGTCCTCCTTATTGAGCACCAAGCACTTGGGGTTTGACCTGTGGATCTACGGGTGGACTTGTTTCCACTTTATTGAGAGCCCATCAATCCCTCTTTGATTTGAAGGATACGAAGTTGGGGTATTCACACCACCAGATCTAAAACTTAATCAAAGACTTCAACTTTAATAAAAATTTATTAAAATGAACCAAGAGACATTGCAAAACGTCTTACCCACATTTTTGTTTCTGTATTTGCTTCAAAGTCCTTGCTTTTCAAAGCTTTCATTTTACAAGTACATCTTGCAAGCATCTCAATTTCATTTCAGTACCTCGCACTTTTAAGTATAATATCTTTAAAGTACTGTGTCATGCTTGAGTAAAACATTGTTTAATCTTGTAACTTGAAAGCAATCTGTTGTTTGATATTTGACATAATAACTTGTTTATCCGGTGTATATCGTGTTTCCTTTCAGGTATCATTGTATATTTGTTTAACCATTCTTTAGCACTTTTTCATATTGTGTAATCCATTTACATTGTTCATATTGTAAATATTGTAGATCTTGCTTAGCTTAGACAACTGTGGATAACCATTCTTAAATCTTTTGTAAGTTTGTAACTTGTAATCTTTTGACCCCATTTAATCTAGGCACTGATCTTGTAACTTTGTAACCTTAATTAAATAAAATCCCTTTAACTAAATTGTTAATAAACCTTCCTATAGGGACAACCCCCCTTGGCTCTATTGGGATTTGGCCTAAATGGAGGAGTTGGGAGACTGTGGTGACAGTGGTCCCTAGCTCTAACTTGCCCCCAAGGGCACACAAAGCGGGTTGGAGACTTTCCCGTGTCATAAAGTGTGTATTAGGTGGCAATAGATAGATTAGTAGCAGAGAATGACTACAACACAATATCATATTTATTTCATAGAGAGCACCAGAGAGTGGAGATCGAATGGAGCAATGTATCTAACTTGCCAAGTGCATAGCACTTTAATAACAAGTTAAATTAGGTTTTACAACAAAAATAGAATGGTTCCGTGTAGCAACAACTTGTTTAATACTTAGAAATTTGATCCATCTATAATCATGCACCCCATACTGATCTGGTGTCAAGCTGGCACTCCATAATTATCTTCCACATGAAGATATGTGCCTTCCATTAATTAACCAATTCTAACTAAGTAGTTAAATGAGTTGAACTGAATGTAACTGGATGTAACCGAACTAAATGCAACTGAGCTGAACTGAATGTAATTGAATAGTAACCGAATGTAGTGCTACTCCATCAGTGTTTATTTCCAACCATCACTTGCATAAATTAAGGAGTTGTTTCCTTAATTAACTGAACTTGTTTACCATAACTGCAATTCAAATGCTCTCTCTATCTCTATGCTTATATTAAATATCTCGGCATGGTCTATATGCATTTTCATTAAATAATCATATTTATCATATCATACTCATAAGATCGTTTCCAAACATATGATCATATGTATTGCCCCGAGTCATATATTCACATGCTAAGTAAATCACTTTAGGGGTAGCTAATCCCTAAAGGAGACTTGTAGCACCTATTGACCATGACTAGCCATACATCACATAGTATATCTACTTTACACAGTAAAGTACACCACCTCACAACATGAGGATATTTGTAGGACTACACAATCCTAATATCCACCTCAATCATATGAGGATATTCATAGGACTACACAAGCCTACTGTATCACCACCTCAACCATATGAGGATATTTGTAGGACTACATAAGTCTACTGCATCAACACCTCAACCATATGAGGATATTCGTAGGACTACATAAGCCTAATTTCCACCTCAATAATATGAGGATATTTGTAGGACTACAAAATCCTACTTCCCACCTCAATCAAATGAGGATATTTGTAGGACTACAAAAGCCTACTGTCCACCTCAATCACATGAGGATATTCGTAGGACTACACAAGCCTACTATCTTGATATTACAAGACTGGAGAATCACTCTCGATGCTGTAAACTCAACACAATACACCTAAAATACAGGACACTTTGAAGTAGTGAATACCTTTACCATCCTCCAAAAGTATTTTTATTGTCCTTCACTTAACAGAAACAAGTACATTCGATCATGTGTGGTTTGTGCCATTGCTAAACTCAACAAACTACACCTAAAATACATGACACTTTGAAGTAGTGAAGACCTTTACCATCCTCCAAAAGTATTTTTATTGGCCTTCACTTAACAAAAATAAGTACATTCGATCATGTGTGGTTTGTGCCATTACTAAACCCCCGAATAGACGACAAGGATTGTATACACCTTTGTATGTTCCTAGTCAACTATGGGAATCTAATTCTATGGACTACTTCATAGGATATCCTATTACCAAACATTAGCATGATGCGATATTAGTAGTAGTTGACATATTTTCCAAAATAGCCATTCTCATTCCATGCAATAAGATTACAACAATGCACCATACTGCTAATATATTCTTTGAACATGTCTGGAAACATTGTGGCTTATCGACGACCATCATTTTTGACAAAGATTCCAAATTTGTCAGCATCTTTTGGAAGACTCTCTAGCAACATCTCGGTACAAGACTCCTCTTATCAGCATCTTTCCATCGTCAGACAGACGAGAAGATGAAAGTTGTGAATCGCTTGGTAGTAGAATTACTTTGCATGTACAACCACAAGCATCCTCGAACATGGGATGAAAGTCTCCCATATATACAACGTAGTTACAATCATTCTCAGCACAACTCTATGGTAAAGAGTCCATTTGAGATATGTTATGGATTTCAACCCTCAATGCCCATTGAATTGATTAGTTCACCGATGAGAAGTTGAAAAAGTGTTGAAGTTTCAAGATCAAATCTACGACATCCAAAAACAAGCACAAGAAATGTTGCAACGAGCTAATGTGAAAGCTAAGGCCCAACACAATAAGAATAATATCCCTCATTCATTTCAAATTGGGGATCAGGTCTGGTTGCATCTCAAGAAGGAACGCTTCATTGGTCCATACAGGAAGCTGAAGCCTTTACAATATGGTTCGTACATTATTCTTAAGCAGATTGGAGAAAACACTTTCCAGCTCGGCATTCCTTCATGCATGGTTCTGCATCTAGTATTTAATATGGATCTACTTATATCATACCATGCACCACTGTTGGAACATAATGAATTGCAAACAATAGAACCCAAATACATCCATTCAGATGTTGAGGAGCCTCTTTATTGCGACACCATTATGGGACAATGAATACACCATACAAGGATGAACATAATTTCCTTGTTTTAGGTGGAAAAAGCCGGACAACTCCCAGCACAAGGAAAATGGTACTTTTCTACTGAACTAACCAACAAGTTTCCTCATCTGTACGAGAAAACAATGGGGACCATTGTTTCTTAAGGAAGGAGGTATGATCCACCCAATAGTTGGCATTGTTTTTCAAAGATGACGGGTTCCAACATCGACTTCGACAAGTTCTTCACTTTAACACGACCTCGACAGGTTCAACATCGAATTCGACAAGTTTTGCACCTCAATAGGTTGAATATCGACTTTGATAGGTTCAATATCGACTTCGACATATTCAAAATCTCGACATGCATCGTTGACACCAACGACTGATGAACTATGACATATTGTCTCTTTGTCTTCTAGTCGTATGTAATGGTTGAACTTATGGAACCATTTCAACTTCTCTTGTAACTGAACGCAACAGGTAGACAACCCAAGCATTCTCCGCACTCTATTTAAGCATGTACATTATTGTAATATACAACAAGTAATAGAGCAGTAATTAAGTAACATATATTGGTTCGAATTCTTAGATATTGTGTGTGTGTGTGTTTCTTGCAAATTCTTGCATGTTGTCTATGAATTTCCTGCTTTGCTTATTATTATTATGATTCTTCCATAACAATACCTGATTCATTTAGTTGAACTGTTGTCCCCATCGTGCACCTGGGAACCCAAATCATACATCAATGAACCAATGATATGTCTTTATAGTGTCACATCCACTAATTATGATGAAGCATCAACTGACAACTTCAAGTGTGTATCCATGGGTGTGGCCATGGATTTACATTCCAACATCTCAAACATTTTCAAGATTTCTATTGCATACTTTCCTTGGTTAAGAAAGATTCCTTAACCAAGGAAGATTCCTTCTGGGCTTTTCCATACTTCAAGACCTAGAAAATAATGCATCAAGACAAGGTCTTTCATCTCAAATTTTGTAGCGAGCTTCTTGCTACACTATGAGATTTGCTTCTCATTACCTATCAGGAATAAATCATTCACATACAATAGCAATATGATAGGTCCATAATCCACAACCTTGAAGTAAAGGTTAGGATTAGCCTTACTTTTGGTAAATCCCAAGCTCATTAGAAAACTATCGATTCTTCCATACCAAACTCTTGGAGCTTGCTTCAGTCCATTAAGAGTCTTCTTCAGTTTACATACATGTGTCCTTCTATCTTCTACTTCAAAATATTGTGGTTGTTCTATGTACACTTCTTCAATAACACCATTTAGGAAGTTTGTTTTCAAATCCATCTAGTGTAACTTCCATTTTATTTTGGTTGCTAGTGCCATGATGGTTCTGATAGAATTGTACCTTTCTATAGGAGAAAATGTCTCTTTATAATTGATTCCTTCCTTTTGAGAGAATCCATGGGCCACAAATCTGGCTTTGTACTTCTCAATACTTCCATCAACTGTATGTTTTATCTTGTAAATCCATTTGGAAGATACCACAGTTTTACCTTCTGATTTTGGAACTACCTCACACACACCATTATTCATTATGGATTGGAATTCTTCCATCATGGATTCTACCCATTCTCTCTTTTGAACCGCTGCTTCAAAACAAGCAGGTTATTTGTCTACGAGATCACACATCACAGCCACATAACTAGGAAATGGCTTTGGCTTCTTACTCTGCCTTATGGAGCCTTCTAAAACACACTACATTTCTGCTTCTTGAATAATCCCACGAGCCCAAGTTGGCTTTCACTTATGGGAGATATTCATGTGGGGAGGTTCTTGGGGATCCAACATATCATGTTCTTCCAAAATATCATTATGAGGAGAAGGTACAACTTCTTTCATCGGTTTTGCAGCTCTAGGAGCTAGAACTTCTTCATATGTTTCTTCAAGTTGGCAATTTCTTAACTTGTTGAGAACTACATCTTCATCCTTTACTTATCCCTTCATGATCAATCTTTAGGTCTGGTAGAACTATGACTACCTTTCTCACATGTGGTAGGGTTTTGTAGTTTATGTGAGAAAGTCTTATATGCCATAGTTCACATGGGATTGTAGTATCATGAATCAAGGCTGCTTCTAAGTGACCTTTCAGTTTATACAAGACACCTTCTCCTATCCCAATGATAGATACATATTCTATAGAACATATTCTTCAACTTCTTCCTTTGATATCTTCCTGGGAGGTTCTTCTTATTATTATTTTTCTTGTTCTTCTTCTTCTTCTTCTTCTTCGGCTAAGTGAGCATGATCTCTTTTGTTATTCTTCATCTTATATTCTTCTTTCTTTGTTGGACAATTTATGGCAATGTGTCCTATCTTATCACAATGGTAACCTTGATAAGAGGAGAAATATTTCTCCTTGTAATCTCCCTTTTTATTCTTTTGAAACTTCTTAGGAGGATAAGACCCCTTACGAGTTTCCTTCTTGAAATGATATTTTCCTTTCCTTCTTCTAGTATGAGTATCTAGAGCATGGTCATCATCTCTAAGTAGTGCTTCTAGGTTAGATACTCTAGCTTCCTCTTGAACACATTCTTCTTATAGGACATCAAATTTCTGAGGCTTTCCTTCCTTGCACAGATTTTCTGGATGAAGGAGTCCCATGGTCTAGTAAAACCATTGAGAGCGATCATTGCTAGTTCAATTTCATCAATCGTGTCCTCAATTTATTTTAGTTGTTCTTTGAATTGAGAGACCTTTTTGAAGTATTCATGGATAGATTCACCCTTTCTCATCTTTGTACTTTTGAGTTGGGCTCTCAATTTCATCTTTTGGTTGATGTTTCTTCCTTTATACATTCTTGATAGCGCATCAAACATCTTCGTAGGTGTATCCTTGGAGGATAATTGAGGAATCAAGCAATCCTTGATAGAATCTGTTATGATCCTCTTAGCTCTAATAATGTCTTTCTTTTACTTTTCCTTTGCTTCATCTTCTTTGGGCTATGACACAACTTCCTTGATAAGCTTTGCAAGATCATTATCTTCTAGAATGAGTCATGTTCTATATTTCGAAGCACGTAAGTTTTCTATGCCTTCCAACTTGTCATCAAGCTTAGTGATTGGAGACATCTTGTCTTGGAGATCAGAAAATGACAAAAAATAAAATTTATCAAAAATGAAAATTGTACTTAACAAAAGATGTGCTTGACTGAGGAAAGTATGATGGTACAGTTAGTTTCTGAAGAATCCAAAGTCTGACCCTTGAAATTGGACTTTCAAGATTTTGGACTGCAATTTTTGGTTCTGTTTATGGTTTTCTAGTTCCAAGTCAAACTAGGGCTTGAATTTATGGATGATATGCCCACTGAAAAACTTTGATCTTGGTCCCAAAATATGCACCTAGGAGGAGCGCACTTCCCTATGTCACTTGCACTAAAAAAAATCCACTTTCGTAGAAAAACCTAATTTTCTTATCCAGAGAAGGAGAGAGAGATTTACCTCATGAAAGTTGCTCTTTTCAGGCTAGCTCTGATACGATGTTAAGTTTTCTATGTTTCCATAAGTTAATTCCTAACTTGATTAGCATTTAATACATTTTCACAATAACATCATAAAGAGGATCACTGCAAGAAACACAATCACAAGGTACACAACAATTTACCATGGGAAACCTTAAAGGAAAAAACCCAGCAAAAACTTCCTCAATATAGATTACCAAAATGTAATGACCAAAGAACAAGGTCTCATAGAGAGAGAGAGAGACCAAACCCCAAGCATAAGAACCAAACACAAAAGACACTAGTCCTCCTGCTTCTCTCTCTCTCTTGTGCAATACAAGTGTGAGTGAGTGTGTATAAATCAGAGAGTGTGCCTCCCTATTTATACTAATCTTCCCAACTGACATTTACCCTAACTGGGACGACCTATCTAACTAACAGGGCTGACCTACCTAGGTAAACTCACAATAATAATTATATTATTCTTTTTTGGGTGCTATTGATCCGACTTACTACATAGGGTTTACCTCGTGACTTTTACATGACCTTTTACATCAATAACATCTCCCAAAGGAGGAATAATAATAATGTGAAGTACAAGTAGATAATTCTTTGAAGTTAGATTATTTGAACAAAGTTTTCCTTCTGATGGAATATTTCTTAATGTCTCAACAATATAACCCATTGTTGGTTCTCAATTAGAACCTATGTTCAAGCATGAGCCAACAAAAAAAACAACTATATCAAGAATTTCAATACCCTAAAATTAGTAAGGCCTCACCCATGATATAATTATGAATTACAAGAACAAATTCATAATACGAAAAATAAAAAATTATCATTAACCCTAAAGAATATTCAATTCTGCATAAACATGAAAGGTATATACTCAACCGATAACAAGTTTTAAGGGGGGGGCATACTACAATCATTCCATTAATACTCATAAGATTCAACACAATACATTCTCCTTATAATTCATAGAAAACCATGAACAACATCAATTCCTCTAACACTTTGTCTCCATCCCCATCATCATAAGTTCAAACCTTATCTCTTCTTCAAAATACCTATTTATACATATACACATAAGTTACATCTCATTTGGGACTTGCAATTGCTTACAAAATAGGGTGTTGTCTCCATTGTGGAAAATCCTAGTGCATTAAGTTAGTAAGGTGAGTTAATTAGTTCAACACAAGGATCTATGCAACATGCCAAACATGGAAATAGGGCTCTGACACTAACCACATGCACCCAATGTCCTTTGTTAGAGTCAAAGTATAAAGAATGATGTCCTAATAGTGTGGCATTGTCAAGGCACTAATATATTTCCTCTAACCTCTTTCTAAAATTCAACCAAGTGAATCACAACTCTATGGAGGCTTAGGATGATATTGGTTAGGATCATAAATCTCTATTTAGGCTTGAGAGACAACCAAGCTTCTTTCTCCCTAGATGAAAAACAAATCGGGAGATCCTTGTCTTCTTGGCTTTCCACCATATTAAAAGATCCAACCAAAGGGATTCAAGTAGCTCATCAACCATCCAACATTAAAATACATTTCTTGTAAGGCCACCAATTTTTCATTATCATCTCATCGTCATCATCACTTGTAGACATCCATTTTATCGTTATTACTTCATTTCACACTCCTTCATCACTACATTTGTCATAATATCTCATAAATTGCCATTTTATACCCTTGTGGTGAGTTAATGATTTTTATCCTCAATTTTTAATGAATTAAAGATGAGTATACTTGTTATTTTATCAAAAATAACTAATCACTAGATTTTACTAGTAATCACAAGTGTTTACAAGTTTACAAGTAATCAATAGTGTTTACAAGTTTTCCAAAAACTTGTAATTGAAATAGTTCAAGATAGTTGTGGAGTGTCAAATGAGAATCCGCCACTTGGACTTGGTCAATGATACTTATAACATGGTTTTATGTTCATTAGATCGCACCCAACTCGCACGTGCAAAGTTTTAAGGCCTTTTCAAGGTTTCAGTCGAACCCATATTTTTAGTAACATATTTCTCAAACTGCCAACTTCTACCTTGGTTTTCGTGCAAATGGAGGTGAATATTAATATTCTGAGACATTGGTTTGTCTCACAAACCAACAATTAGCGCAAGTCCTAGACAATTTTGTCATATCTACTTCGGTTTGAGAGATATCGGTGGGGGGGTAAGGAAAACTTGCCCAAAATTAGGAATTTCCAGAATTGGGGGATTTTGTCTAAAAATGTAAAATTTGAATTCTGCATTTGGGAATTCAATCCGATCATGTCTAAGAGAGGTATAATGTGAAAATAAGCCTCCTTGGGCTAATTGAAGGGAATAATATTTGTTATGTGAGCTAATCCATTGTAAACAAGATCAATGGTTTTTTATAAATGAAAATTTCCTGTTGTTGATTCATTTTTTAGATACGATCTAGTTTTAGCAGTGGTTACCGGGTTGAGAAGGGATCCTCAATCTTGGTAATATGTCGCTCATCAATTTATATGTATTATTCTATAGTTTATGTGTGTTTTAACTTCCAATTGTAAATTCAATTTAGGTTTTAAGTAGATTAGGGTTTAATTATAAATATGTTTTGGTTTTATGAGTCCAGGATTTAATCAAATGCTCAACACTAATTCTTCATTGTTGTGTAGCTCTCTTTCAATCCTGCAATTGTATAAATAACCTTTCTTTTAGTCATATTGCAACTTGTATACTCTGTTTTAAGGGATGTAAATTGCCTCTTTAAAAACCACATTCTTGCTTTCTTAAATTATGATCACCATCTTTTCATTAGCTCACTATGGTTCCATCTGAAGGTATAAGTTTTGTTTCATTAGTTTGAATAGTTTTTCTATTATGCCACTAATAAAATACACTTTGTTGTGCTCAGATCTGAATCGTTTAAAGGGTACATATTGATATCATCCTTCCACAAATCCTCATATAACAATGCTTAATGAATAGAGAATCGATTCTATTAGAATTATATTCTTTTACTTTCAATTTCCAATTTTGAAGGTAAACTTAAAACATAATCAAATCCGCCATCCCTTGAATATAGAGAACACATAAGTCATTTTTTTTCCATTTATCTCCATGAAGATCATTTATTTTTACTTTCTTAGTAGTTTAGAACTCCATCATCTTGTTTATTGCAGAATTCATCATTACATAGTGTTGTATGCAAGGGATTTAATTAAATTCATTTGAAAAGATCTTGACTTTAGGAGTTATAATCTATTTATTGATCCCAGTTTGCAACTTGTGTGATTTTTCAGTAGTTGTCGGCTTTAAGATATCTTTTGCTTTTCAAGTTAGATTCATTTCCTTGCAATTTCCATTTCATATTTGATTATTATTCAATTTTATCCGGAACTAATTAACTTGACAACATCATAGCATCGTGTTACTGAGCATACCATTGTTTCCGTGAGGTCAATAGTGCCTATACCTCACCAAGACCAATTACCATAAGGTATTTGGGTTTGTTAGTCCAATAGGTATGGATTACTACTTTCTAGAGTAATAATATTGCCCACTTGATCAACAAAGCTCTGTATTGATAAGTAGTATACCTGCAACAAGATTATCAATAACTAGACATTTGTTGAGAATGACCTGGATTGAATGCATCTTAGACTTTGATTTTCATTTAAAATTATGTTTTGTGAATACCCTTTCTATGACATTAGGTTTTGATTTAATCATAGTTAGAAGATACAATTAACTTCTTGATAAACTAGCCCTGCACAGATAGTGTCCATCTTTTACAATTTTACGTTCCATGTTGACAATTTAATATTGGGAAATTATTACACATATAATTTCACTAACATTTTTGGCGCCATTGCTAGGGACGGTATGGAAAGAGCTACAATAGAGAGTTAGTTTTCTGCATTTACAATTTTGACAAGAAGGAGGATCAAATAATAAGACGAGAGGTAAGAACCTACGCTACCGCCATTGGTTGAAGAAAATTAATATTCATGCTCTGTAACCATTGCTGAATATATCCCAATTCTTTGTCATGCTTGTAGGTTTAGCAGTAGATTAAAATTCAATTCTAAAGTTTTCATTTGTGTTAGAAGAACATTTATTTTGAGTACTAATCCATTTTCCTTGAAGTGTAGATCCATTTATGAACAATGTTCTAGACCAGCAAAAGAACTTAAGGATGTTCACTCATTTATGGAGAAAAGGAGGATGTAGCCCCACAAGGATCTTCTCAAGTCCTTGTACTAGTTCCATAATAGTCACCAAGGATGAAGTTGAATTTCAAGAAGAAGCAGAAGAACAAGATACCCATGCATTACAAGAGGAAGTTTCTTCTATTTCTTCTTATTAGTTCTTTGGAGAAATCCAAGAGCCATGGTTTTCAATTGAAGAAAAGCAACCATTTGAACCAGAAATTGAAGAATTTTTGGCATGTTTATCAATAGATCCTTTATGCATTTTGGAGAATGATGAGAAGCTTTAAGAAGAACTTCTTGGTGTGACAATTAATAAAGGTGATAAACAAAACAAAGACTCCATTGAAATCTGGTCCCAAATAGTAATAAAACCAAATAACTCTTCCATTTTTCACCAACTCTTGGAATCCAACTCATGTGAGAACCTAGATTTTCATATCCAGGTATTTATTAATGTATATTTTTCAAGATTGGATGAGTATTTTGGAAATCCTGATATGTATATGGTTACAATGGAAATATGCATGTACTTGAAGGGATATTCTTATTTCCAATAGAGTAGGTTAGTAAATAAATCAGATTTCAATATATGTTGCACATAGTTGGTATAGTGCAATCGTATTTTTGTGCTTTCCAAATAAGATATAGGGATATTAATAATTTGTAAGGAGGCTTGGACGTATAATATACTTTTGTGAGTTTTGATTTATGCATGTTGGAAGTGACCAATTTCATTGTTCATACAAGTGGAAATCTGTTGAGGCATTTTCTTTTAATCACCTAGACAGGTATGTGGCATCCTAAATACCTTCTTCTCATACATATAAAGAATCAACTGTAGAAAATTAAGGTCTGTATTAGGAATGGAAAATGCAATTTGTTGCTATGCTAAAATATTGTATTGGTACCTTTATCAATTCATCATGAGTATCATTATTTATTGTTGCAACTGTATGAGGTATAATAGGAAAATGTTAATCACACAATGGATTTTGAGACTGTGTATCCACCAATCTTACCAAACTGCTTGTTATTTGAAGGAATTGTCTGTGAATAATATCTCACAAAAATTATACAATCATGAACAAAACCTTGTATTTTTATCTTTTCTAAGAAGTGGTAGGAGTTCATTAAAAATGTACACGTCTCACTAGCAAATATCACAACCATGTTGAAAATTGAAATCCATGATGGTCAAATTATTATTCTGTTTCTGATGATTACATAATTAAATGGATTTTGATCATTAAACATGGAAACTAACATAATATTACACGTTTTGTTGAGCTTTCTATAGGTTTTCAGGCTATTACAAGTTTTCCCATTTTATTTTTTATGTTTACAAGTTTTCTAGGAAACTTGTAAACCTCATTATTTTGGGTACCTCCAGCCATGCAAATCATAAAAAAAACACATGAGGTCTCTTCAAATTGGTTTGGTCTAGCTTCTTGTCCTCATTTTCCTAAAAAAAATCCATGTTAGTACCAGGGGAATGGATCAATTGAATACGGGTTTCAGTTTCAGCAAGATTTACAAGTTTTTTAGCGCAGGGTTTACAAGTTTTACCTGAATTTACAAGTTTTCTGAAAAAATGTAATTTGATGATATTATCGGAAGAAAACTTGTAATTGGTTTTTTTTAGCATGTTTCTTGGATCCTTACACCTTCAAGAGATCTTAGCAAGCCCAAGGTTCATCTGATCGAAGGATAATCACTCAATAATTTAGTTTCTTTGGTGCAACGTGTTTCATTTATCCACCAAAGCAACAAAGAAAACAATCCAACTTCTTCAAACTTTTCAGCATGCTCCTTTAATCCAAGAAGCCCACTTTCAATGCTCATCTTCATATCATCATCATAGAAGAAGATGTACAAGCAACCAAAAATATCCATCATCTCCATTTACTCATGTTTTGATATATTTTTCTTGAAAAAAAAAATAATAAAGAGAAAAATAAGTCTTGTTGTGAAAACTAGTTTACTGACGCAACTAGAAGTGATCTTTGCTTGATAACTAGGAAACTAACACGCAAAGTTCACAATAAGTTTTGTAAGTTTATGTTGGTCCAAGTCTTGTATTTTAATTATTTAAAATCATTTCTTTATTCTTGTGTCAGTTGATGGAGGATTCCTTAAGGCCCTCATTTTGACAAATCTCATCCCATTGAATCCAACACATTATCTGGAATTGGGGTTAGAGATTTTATAGTTCCCTGGAATCTGCATACATTACTCATAGATTTCCTTGTTGTTAATCATGGAGATTCATCAATGCCTCTTGATTAATGAATCTTGCAAGTGAGTTGACTCCAACGCATTCATTTGTACCTGTCAAGATTCACTAAGGTACTTTAGTGTGCATTGTCATCAATGGTGAGTTGCTTCATGTTGGTTAACAACATACATTAATGGCTAGCAATCCAATGATTTCTTTCCATGTTCCACTTCAAGAACATTCATTAACATGGTAATAAATGTACCTCAGTTTTTGTAGTGGTTGGCGAGTATTTGATTTTATGATATCAACAACTTGCAACCATTCATATCTCCATAGTTATATGTAGCAACATTTCATCTTCTTGTAACAACAAATATTATTCCAATTATACAACAACCTAATCATTCAGTTTTAGTTGCAGACACCTCACTTCCCTTGCATGAGGGCATGTAAACTCTCAGGCATGGGGGAGTGGCTGCTCGAGCCTTCATATTCAGTTAACATTATCCTCTTCTTCATTCAGTCATCATTTATCAACTACAACTCTCTTTCAAATCTTTCTACAAATTTTGATCAACCTTCATCCTCCAATGACCTTTTTCGGTTTCAGGTCTTTATGCACCTCATTTTTATCCCTAGTCATCATACGTGTTCAACCTTATCTTCCACAAAGACTCCTACGTCCACAACCAACTTTTCAGATGTAAAACTTGAGGTAAAAATACAATATAATTTTTATTTATTTATTAAGAGTTTAGGAGAGCATCATGAACAATTGCTAATCCTTATTCCATTTACTTCCACTCTTAGACCTTTGTTTCCATATCTATATGCTCCATTATTCTCATCTTTCGCATTTATGACACAATTTCTTTCAAAGTGCACTCAACATAATGAATATACTAAATTCATACTCTGTTTCAAATTGTAGTCAAGGTAGCACTTAGTTTGATATGGAAGAAATCAAACTCCATAAATAATCATCCCATGATATTTTTCCAATACAAAATAAAATTAGAAGGTCCCATGCTTTTGTCATTGCTACCTGTTCAAGTAAGTGACAAAAAAAATCTGGTTATGGAGAAAAATAGAGTATATATGTCTCCTATCCCATGCATGCATTTAACTGATAAAGTACAATAAAAGAGAAGGCATGGTCAATAATTTGCCTTTTTTGCATGAGGACATTCCAACCCTTAGGCATGGGGGAGATGTCGGGCCACCAATTTGTCGCCATCATGTCATCATCATCATTACTTGTAGACATCCATTTTATCATTATTGCTTCATTTTCCACTCACTCATCAGTCCATTTGTCATAATATCTGATAAATCACCATTTCATACCCTTTTGGTGAGTTCATGATCGCTATCCTTAATGGATTAAAGATTATTATACTTGTTATTTTATAAAAAAAAACTAATCACTCGATTTTCTTACTGATTACAAGTTTTCTAGTAGTCTTTACAAGTTGTCTAGGAGTGTTTACAAGTTTTTCAAAAACTTGTAATTGGAGTAGTTTGAGATAGTTGCTAAGTGCCAAAGGAGAATACACCATTTGGAATTGGTCAAGGACACTTCTAACATGGTTTTATGTTTATTATATCACACCCATCTCACACGTGCAAATTTTTAGGGCGTTTTCAAGATTTCAGTCAAACCCAGATTTTTAGCTACAAATTTCCCAAATTGCCAACTTTAGCCTTAGTTTGCGTGCATATGGAGGTGATTATGAAGATTCTGAGGCATGGGTGTTTCTCATAAACCAACAAGTTGTGTAATTCCTATACTATTTTTCCAGATCTACTTTGGTTTGAGAGATACCAGTGGTGGAATAAAGAAAATCTGCCAAAAATCAAGAGTTTCCAGAATTGGGGGATTTTGTGTAAAAATGTAAAGTTTGAATCATGCATTTGGGGATTCGATCCGATCATGTCTAACAAAGGTCTGATGTGTAAATAAACATCCTTGGGTTAAGTTAATGGAATAATCATTGTTATGTGAGCTAATCCATTGTAAACAAGATCGTTGGTTTTTTATAGATGAGAATTTCTTGTTGCTGATTAATTTTTAAAATATAATCTAGTTTTAGCAATGGTTATGAGGTTGAGAAGGCCCCCTCGATCTTGGTAATATGTTTCTCATCATTTTAGATGTATTATTCTATATTTGATGTGTGTTTTACCTTCCAATTACAAATTCAATTTAGGTTTTAAGTAGATTAGGGTTTAATTATAATTCTGATTTGGTTTTATGAGCCTAGGATTTAATCAAATGCTCGACACTAATTCTTCATTGTTGTGTAGCTCTCTTTCAATTTTGTAATTGTATAAATAAAATTTCCTTTAGTCATATTGCAACTTCTATTCTATGTTTTAAGGGATGTAAATTGCCTCTTTAATAACCACATTCTTGCTTGCTTACATTATGGTCACCATCTTTTCATTAGCTCATTGTGGTTATGTTTATAATTTACTTTCAATCATTATAATATTTAGTTTTCCATGCTTTCATCCTTCAAGTTGCTACAAGAACTCATCAAAATCATCTGTTGGTATAAGTTGTGTTTCATTGATTTGAGTAGTGTTTCTAATATCTATTATGCCACTAATAAAATACACTCTTTGTTATGCTCAAATTTGGATCGTTTAAAGGGTATAAGCCTTCCACAAATCCTCATATAACAATGCTTAATGAACATATAATTGGTTCTATTAGAATTATATTATTTCACTCTCATTTTCCAATTTTGAAGGTAAAATTAAAACATAATCAAATCTTCCATCCCTTGAATACACAGAACACATAAGTCATTTCTTTCCATTCATCTCCATGAAGATCATCTATTTTTACTTGATTAGTAGTTTATAAATCCATCATCTTGTTTATTGCAGAGTTCAACATTACAGAGTGTTGTATGCAAGGGATTTAATTAAATGCATTTGAAAAAATCTTGAATTTAGGAGTTAGAATTTATTTATTTATCTCGGTTTGCAGCTTGTGTGATTTTTTAGTAGTAGTCGGCTTTAGGATAGATTTTACTTTTCAAGTTAGATTCATTTCCTTGCAATTTCCATTTCAGATTTGATTATTATTCGATTTGATCCTGAACTAATGAACTTGAAACCATCATAGCACCGTGTAACTGAGCAGACCATTGTTTGCATGAGATCAATAGTGCTTGTACCTAGTCGAGACCAATTACCACAAAGTATTTGGGGTTATTAGTCTAATAGGTATAGATTACTACCTTCTAGAGGCATAAGATTTCCCACTTGATCAACGAAGCTCTATATTGATAAGCAGTAGACCTACAACAAGATTATTAGTACCTGGACATTTGTTGAGGATCACCTAGATTGAATGCATCTTAGACTTTGATTTTCATTTTAAATTTTTGTTTTGTGAATTTCCTTTTTGTGGCATTAGGTTTTGATTTAATCTTAGTTAGAAGGTACTGATAACTTCTTGATAAACTAGCTCTGCACAGATATTGTCCATCTGTCACAAGTTTACGTCCTAGGTTGACAATTTAATATTGGGAAACTATTAAACATATAATTTCACTAACAATGTTTTCTCCCATATCATTTCAAATGATATATTGTCCATACCTGACATCTTACCATCTAGGTTGAGCAAAATACACATTAACCTTTACACCAAGTTTGTCCCACTATCAACAACAACATTGGAAAGATGAGGGGAGAAGAGATATATAAACACCAATTTTCCGCTCATAATTACTACAATACACACACTTAGCACCTAACTAAATCATGGACAAAATTGTACACTAAACCCTACTATTTTGAATTATTGTAAACACAATATATCCATCTTGTCTATTGAAATTGACATTTGATAAACAATATGTTTTATGTTGAAGTCACTTAAGCCCCATAAATTCCATGATGTCACCTTAATTAACAACCTACTACCTTAGCATATCGACTTTTTATCCTCAAGGCTATTGACATCTCCAAAATGATTATATCCTCAACATGCTTGTGTGGAATCAAACCAATCATGAAAAGTGATTTTCCAAGGTTGTTTTGGTTGGCCAACAACATCAACAATTGTATCCTTGTCACGAGAATGCAACAAAATTAGAGGAGAGTGAGCTCATGAATTTCACTATCTTGTGACAACACGCTAGAGGATGGATTGCAAATTGAAGACGCTTGCAAAATGTAATTGGGAATCTACTATGACTAAGGTCTTTGTGGCTAGGCCTTTGGATGACCTAGAGATTTAATTCATTTGAACCACATGTGACTAACCACTTTCAATGTCATTTATTGTTTGAATAGAATTAGGTGTTGGAGGGGTTTGTGCGGGTTAGTCCACTATGGGTTTTTCTTAACTCATCAAAGGGTAATCATATATTAAATGATTTGGGATTTGACATTGAAATAAGTCTTTGGCAAGTTAATGTAACAATCCCACTACCTATAAGAACATGATTCCCTTAAGGTTCTTTGGCATGAAAACCTTTCCACAAATTCAACATTGAGGCCTACTGTTGAAAAACCTTTTGGACTATCAAATTACTAACATGGCTAAAATGTGTTTTAGGGCCAATCATACTCCACTGGATGACTAGAGAACTGAACCTATACAATGTGGAGCAATTAAGTGACTTTATAAACTGAAAATTTTTATAGACCGTATGGAGAAACAACTAAGGTGTTCTCGCAAACCCAGGGGCCCCACCTTAGGGTTTCAATAACATGGGCATGATTGACAAATTGGAATATAAAGAAATCCTTGGTTAACATATGAGTGTGAATGCATCACCATTCCAATCTTTGGCTCCACACTTCCTTAATCCATCCTTAGATAATCATCTTGGGTGGAACCCTCCCAATAAAATATCCCATGGAGGTCACCCAACATCAATAACACAAATTATTGTATTTAATATCACAAAACCAATAAAAGAGTTTTAGAAACAAAGTCATTACATCATAGCAAAATTTAGAACAAACTTCTAGGTAGTCTTGGACTCTCCACTCTAGACTAGTCTTACTTCCTACCAAAATAATTACATTTTTAGGTGATGTGATGTCATTAATGATCTCCAACAAAATTACACTCAATATTAAAATACTACCAATCAACGTTCAAAATTGAACCCTTCCAAGCCCTTCCAAAGGGTTCTAGCCCTTCCCAGAAGTGTAAAGTTAGAATTGTCCTTAAAAAAAAATTTAAAATCTGAATTTTACCCTTCCAATTAAGAAGGGCATAATTTATATTGACATTTCAAAAGAAGGGCAACATTTGAAATTACCCATCCATATAAATTTCTCAAGATGTTGAAATTCCTATGCTATAAAGTTCTACTCATCATTCAAAACATTGGAAATATGATAAATTATAATCACTTACTCACTCATGTCATGGACTCACTGCTTAGTTCTGCAAGATGACCATTTATCATTGATGACTATGAGGCACTAGACATCGAGCTGTGACTCTGACTCCCGAGTCACTTGGGGCTGCAATATAAAGTGTGAAATTTTGTCAACAACTATGACTATAACAAAAAAGAACAACTACTAGTCTACTATTAGGCCCAAAAGGAGCTCAAAAATTTGTGCCTACTACCTATGTGAACCTTGCTACCAATGCCCACTATTTTTTCGTCAAAATGAAAATTAAAAGGCCGTTTTGATAAGTCCTCCTCTACAAGACTTCATTTCTTGGATGAATATCATGGAATCATGACAACTATAAAGAACACTCGATGTCATGCAAATACAAATAATGGTATGTAGCTAGGATCACAAACTGTGCAAAAGTCAATTTATGTAGTGCTATAGAGAGGTTTCATTGGGCACATGGTATGGAGAAACAATGGTTATTAATAAAAATAAAAATAAAAATTTGTTGGCTCAAGAATAGCCTTCAATTTGATGGGTGGCATGATCGTGATGTAATCTCCCTCCGTCCTTCCAAACATTTGTGGTTTCTCACAACATTTGTCCTCAACACTACCAAAATACATATAAAAATTACTTGTCTTTACAACCTCTTCTCTTTAAATCCTCCTCTCATGGTCATAAATAAGGATTATTATGCATGCACATCCTCACCTTATAATACGAATTGGGTCAAGGCGCAAAAACAACCATAAAATATTAAATGTGTCAAGACACAAATACAACCATAAAATATTAAATATATCAAGACGCAAAGAGTAAGAGACAACTATAAGTAAGTCTTATATTAAATTTACCATATAAGCCTTTGATTAACCCTATCAACTGAGATTTGACACATTGGATTCTTGTGATCTTCTTATCACTCCTTATCAATGTGATTGCAAGGCATTCTTTGAAGGTGAAGTCCATAATTTTAGGTCTTATTCCTCATTATCATGCCTTTTGGTAAGACAATAAAGAAGGTAGTGGCCTGCATCAGCATGGAAAACGGTTCGACATAGAGGTTATACACATTAATTGTTTTCGTCAAATAACTTAAATTCCTACCCATGAATGTCCATTCACTGAATCGTGGAATGGTACAAAACACAACAAATTTTAGAGCCAGGAGCCCTTAATTACTCACACCTAGAACTTTCTCAAATCTAGCCATTAATAAACTTCTTTTGGTATTTTGGTTCAATTTAAAAGGCAGAGTGTTGAGACTTAAACATGCAGTGAGTTGCAATGATTCAATTGACTTAGGCCCCTCCATCACATACATGTATGATTTCACGACAAGTGTTTAACAAAAATATTTGATTCCCCAAGCCCGATTATGCTAGCTTTGCTAACTTGCTGGGTATGTAGGAAATTGTTTTTTAATGTTTTATGAGTTGTGTATTATTTTTTCTTAGGTGCCCAATCCTTATCATTATTACATCTCTCAAGCTTGGATTACAGGAGGATGCCCCAATATGGTTTTTTTTTTTTAGAGGAAAAAGTACCGGCCTTTGTTATTCATTCAAGAATCAAAAGACATCTTATACATACAGCTAGCAGAGGGCCTCTCAGTCATTGCATAAAAATGCACATATGGAACCCCATTAGACTAGAACAACAACGATCTAAGAAACATACAAACAGCCAATAAAGAAACAAGGAGCACAAAGTCTGACAAATGCAGAATTTCTCATCATTCCTGATATACAGGTCGGAATATGCTGATAGTAAGTTTGAGGATGATCTAAAAATAGACAAGTCCTGAGCAAAGCATGCCGATTGAAAGTCACTTCAAAGCTAACTAAGAACTAATACATATCAAAACACAAAGTGCCAAAAGAAAATAAAGAGCATATAGCTCTGCACAAGCTAGAAAAGCTTAAAATGCCCATGATCAATGATCATGCCATCCAGAGATTCAGAAAAGTAGCCGAAACCTATATCCATCTTCAAAGCCTCCTTGGAGAGACCATCAGCCTGCATGTTATGCTCACGATATATATGTTTGAAGATCACATATGGGGCAAATTGTAGCATAGTAAGTATGTCATCACACCAATGACTCAGAGATGGGACATTAAGAGTTGCAAGTCTGTTGAGCCAAGAGATAATAACAAGCGAGTCGCCAAATATCGAGTGCATGGGTAAACCCATCAACTCGCTGACTCTCAGAATAGCCCATAATGCCAGTAACTCAGATCTAGTGTTTGTGCTACAGCCACAACCTAAGGAGAAACTAATGAAATAAGCAGCATTAAGATGAATCACAAATCCAACACCACCAATATTTCCTGCAGCAGCCCCATCAAAAAATCCACAAGGGTAGATGATCAAGGGACTCGGTCCAATATTTCTGATTCTTTGCTTTTTTTGAGGAACCAGATACAAGTGAATAAAGTTATCAATTTGAATGAGAAGAGCATGGACAGTGGGCGATTTATTGTAAAAAATGCATTGATTTGTGAGATTCCAGATACACCAATAAAAGAAAATCGGTAGATATCTGAAGTGAGCATAGATTGGAATGCTGCTGAACCAGTGTTCCAGAAAAGTAGAGACAGAGTCAAAATGAGTAGGAGAAAATCCATATCGATCAACAAAGAAGGAAAAGACTCCTTTGGAAAATGAACAATCAAGAAAGAGATGCTGGGCATTATCTTCACCCTTACAGCAAAGGACACATCTACTAGGGCCCTGCATGCCCCGATGTTGCAATTGATCCCAGGTCAGAATCTGACTATTGATAGTTAACCAGATGAAGCAACTGATTTTCAATGGGATATTAAGATTCCAGAGCGAGTCAAGTGCAGAGGGCTATCCCACAGAGCAGAACAAGGAAGCAATACATTCATAACCCAGGGCAACAAATAAAGGACCCACATATTGTTTATGTGCCCATAATAATGAATCACAAGTGTCAGAAAGACGAATCCTTCCATACTCCAGCCCTCTTATGTAATTGTCCCATTTCAATTTCCATTCACCCTGAATGTCCAGTTCTGCTGCCGTGAACCAATAGCTCTAAGCATAAGGAGTATGATTTCGCGCTTGATCCAAAGTACAGATGCCGAAATCCTCCAGATAATCCTGCAGATCATGGGGGAGTAGATAAGATGACCCCAAACCAACAATGGGATCCAATCCCAGTCGGATTGACGACCCATTACCAGCCTTCCAAATAAGCCCTCTACCAAGCCAAGAGAAAGTAAGAAGGAAGCCCTTCCAAATCACGGAAGCACCTCAAAGAGTAAAAGACTTTTTACAAAGCTAGGAGTGCAAGGGAAGTCTTCTCATATACTTCACAGACAGAAGTTGAAACCGAATGCCATTACCATTTATAGCCATCCATAAGCTTTTAAGCCTCAAGGAGAGACTGAACCATAACAGCTGCTTAATATCCCATCCACCCAGAGAAGTCGGGCTAGCTAGAATGTGCCAATCAACAAGATGAAATTTATTTTTCTTGAGGATGAACCCCACAGAAATGAGAAGATCATGCGCCTGAGTTTGTCGAGAATGGACTGAGGGATCGGAACCAATGCCATCCAGTAGACAGGAAGGCTGGATAGCACCGATTTAATAAGAACAAGTCGACCTCCAAGAGATAAAAGCCGATTGGTCCAGTGATGAATGTGAATTTCAAATTTAGCAAGGATCCAATGCCAATCCTTAACCAAATACCCCAATGGCTTAATAAAATAGCCCAGGTACTTAAATCCTTTATTAATATGCTCAAATCGATAGGGAAGGAACCCAGTGATCCTGCGCAGAAGATCAACATCCAAATCATTATGAAGGAAGCATGATTTGTCCAAATTAATTTGCATGCCGGATGCCTCACAAAAAATGTCCAGTATAACTTTAAAGGCCATCCATTCCTCAAATGTTCCGATACCAAACATGATCACATCATCCACAAAGAGTAGATGTGTGAGGGATAGCTGAGATGAAATCTTGATACCCCTAATCTTGCCATTTGATTTAGCATCCTCAATCAATAAGCAAAGCCCTTCGATGACCAGAATGAACAACAGAGGAGACAATGGGCATCCCTGCCTAATGCCTCGAGAAGCAGTAAAAAAACAAGAGGGGGAGCCATTAACAAGGAGGGCAAAATTTGCAGATGAAATACAACCCAAAATCCAATTCACACCAACCAATGAAACCCCAATTTGCAGAAGAATAAGTCTGATGAAAGTCCAATTTACCATGTCAAATGCCTTAGTCAGGTCCAGTTTTAATATAAGGGCACACCCATTTTTGGTTTTAACAATGTGAAGGACTTCCAGCGTAATGGCCAAAGGTTCAGTGATTTGACGATTCTTCAAAAAACCAAATTGCTGGGGTGAGATGGATTTGTCTAGAAAGGGCTTAAGTCTCAAAGCAGCAACCTTAGATATCAACTTATAGACCATATTGCAGAGGGAAATGGGACGGAAATCAGCAAAAGAGACAGACATTTCTTTCTTGGGAATAAGCCCCAATATGGTTATGGCAAAGTCTAAGTAGTTTTTTTGTTTAATGAAGTGTGCTCCAACTTGAAAAAATACAATTGAATAGTTGTTATGTTACTGACTGTAAAATTAATGATACACATATGACAACTTAATGTGTTCAAAATAAGTTTCATTGAAAATATACCAGCGTAGATCCAAATCCTAGGCTCTATCAAGCGCCGAGAGGGATCAAATCTCTTCTTAGGTATCCATTGATTTGATTCAAACCAAAAGACACATCTTTTTAGTTAAGGTCCGCATATAATATTATTATTATTAATATTTAATATTATTTATGGTCGACATATAGTATTTTTTATTATTTTTTATTTTGTTAAGAACGAACATTACAACATTTCTCCATACATGGTTTTAAAACCATATGCAAGGCCTTGCACATGGTCTTAAAACCATTTGCAAGGACCTCCTAAACCATGTACAATAAAACCATGGGTTGCTTAGGAGGCCTTGCGCATGGTTTTAAAACCATCTCGAAGGCCCTCCTAAACCATGTACAATAAAACCATGGGTTGTTTATAAGGCCTTGCACATGGTTTTAAAACCATGTGCAAAGCCAACATTTTTTTGGGGATAATTCAATTTTTTATTTTTTATTATTTTGTTAGGTAGGAACATTACAACATCTCCCCCATATTGTGTTTTTTTCCTAATCCACATTTCTTTTACGGATAATTAAATTTCTACTTTTTTATTGTTTTGTTAGGTAGGAATATTTCAACATCTTCCATTTTTTTTAAGGATAATTAAATTTTTATTTTTTTATTGTTTTGTTAGGTAGGAATATTACAACATCTTCCCCATATTAGGTGGTTTTTATGGCGGAGATTTATTTTGGCCTATAATTAAAAAAAATATTTGTTATTAATAAAAATAACGTTACTTAACGTTACAAGATCTCTTATTTTTTCATGTAAATATTAAAGGGGTGATCAATTGTTTAAAATTGTAAAAAATTGAAAGAACATTATTTGTTTTTTGCATTTTTTTTGTGAAAAGGTTTAATTAATTTGTACTTATCAAGTAAAGTATAATTATTTATATTTTAAAGGCTGAGAGAACAAATTCCCTTCCAATTGAAATTAAGACCCACCCTTCAAACTTGATCACTACTACTAATAATATCAAAAAGTGCAAAAAAAAAAAAAACCATAATCATTCAAACCATCAACCTAAACCCACCATAAATTATTAAGTCAAACTATAATTAAGACCAAGAAAATAAGCCTTCCTTCTAAGTATATTGTACTTTTTTTTTTTACATATTTGAAATATTGTTTCTTTCATATTAAATCTCCTAGAAATGTAATATTGATTATAAAACAAACAATGAGTTCTAATTAAGTGATTTACTCATGAAAAAAAATTAATTCTAAGGATTAACACAACTTCATAGCAATTTAGATGTTTTTGTGGCAGACTTGAATATGGTTACATACTACTTGAAAAGAACCCAATTTGGTCAACCTCATTCTTTTTTATATATGATTTAAATATTTTTTTTCATAATGAATCTTATTTTGAAATGCAATATTAATTATAAAATTAATAATAACTTCTAATGAAGTGATTTGACTCTAAAATAAAAATAAAAATTTATAATAAATTCTTTTTAAAATGCAATATTTATTATAAAACTAACAATAACTTCTATTAAGTAGTTTGACCAATAATTTTTAATTCAAAAGATAAATTTGGCAACTAAGATACTATTTTTTGTTTTATTTGACAAAGTTAAATTTATTTACATGCCACTTAAGAAAATGCAATGCAACCTCAGTTTTAAAGTTTTTATTGGGTAAATGTAAATAATAATAAAAATATTATGAGATCACTCTAACTACACTCAATTTATGATATTTAATTTACAAAATATTATAATAAATTTAAAACTGATAAAATATCGCATCACATCAAAACCCAAAACTTGCTCCTGAATCAAGTTGTGAATTTGACAAAATTGCACATCTTTATACTAAACAACCCAGTTTGAGAACCCCACAAAACCAAACCTTATGTGTTCATAGTCAAACAAATTAATATTTTCATGCTTTTGGAGTTTTGATAAATCTTCCTTCCCCACGAAGGCACCACAATTTGGCTTCCATACAAAAACCAGTTGTCATTAAATTTCCTCCGCTAAAATTGATGCAAATCGAATCGACAGATAAGTGATACGCGTAAAATTAGTGTAATGGAAGTTTCCCGGGGCTATTAAAAAACTGATTCAGGAACGTTCTTGGCAACAGTGGTTTTCGAGGGCCCAGTCCCAGACCCGTCAAATGTTGTTCTGCCAAGCTGGATGTCGAAGGCGGTTTTGAAATCCCAATTCCGCTCTACTATATAAGGTAGCCATTACAATGTTCTCATTCAACAAGTTTTAACGATGGAAGAAGCCAAGCGGGTGGTGGTGGTTGGAGGTGGAGTTGCAGGTGCCCATGTCGTTAGAGAACTCCAATTGGATGCAGCTATCACACTTATTGATCCGTATGTTTTCAGACCACACCCATCTTAGCAATTTTGATTTTGGTTTTGTATATATATAATTATGTGATAAAATTGGTCTGTTAACAGGAAGGATTATTTTGAAATACCATGGGCCATGTTGAGATGCATGGTGGAGCCAAGTTTCGCAGAGAGGTCTGTATTTAATCACAGTGATTATATGGTGAATGGAAGGCTGGTCACCAGCAGCGCAGTAAGTGCTACAGACACACATGTTGTCACTGCCTCGGGGGAAAGCATTCGTTATGATTATCTGGTGATTGGAACCGGGGGGATATTTGAAGGGCCTTCCACAAGACAAGAAAAGCTTAAACAGTATGAAGCAGGTCGGTATATAAACACCCACACAACTCTGAATGTATTGATTTCCTGGTTGCTCGATTAGAGACTTTTAGCTGTTGGCATTATAAAGAAAGCAAGAATGGCCGCAATTCATATATCATAGGGAATGGATCTAAATTTAAATTAGTACACATTGCACATCTTTATCTGTGGGAGCAAAATCTCATGATGTTTATTTTCCAATTAGAACAAAGAATATCACAGTGAACTGATCTAAATTTAATGTAGTGTGCTTTCTACATCTTGACGCGTGGGACCAAAATATCATGGTGGTTATTTTCCGATTAGAACAAAGGGTTTTTTTTTTGGGGGGGGGGGGGGGGGGGGGTTCTGAGGTGAATGCTTCTCATATATCATTACTGAACAGCAATGACGAAAGAGATTTACTCCCAATGGAGGAGAGCTAGCATGCCCACGTTGACTTTGATCTCAGGAATGTCTATATATTTCCCAAAAATGTCAATACTGGCTGAAATCTGAACAGCCAACTATGATTTAAAAGTTGTGGCTTCTCTTAGTTGGAACGGACAAGTCGCCTTATAAAAGGTTGCTAGACATCATCTTTTCCATGACGAGGATATGCTCGCTAGTTTGATGACATGCCAAATGCATATCAAAGGATCTATTTGTTTCTTTTGAAATGCATCTCATATTTCATTACTGAACAACAATGATCAAAGACATTTGCGCCCCTAGGAGAGCTAGTCTGCCCACTTTGGCTCTCATCTCAAGAGGGCCTATTTCTTCCCCAAGAATGCCATCCCTGGTGAAATCTTGAAAGCTAACTCTGATTTAAAAGTTGTTGCTTCTCTCAATTGGAATGGATAAGTTGCCTCGTAAAAAGTTGGAAGATATCTTTTCCATAACAAGAATATGCTTCTCAGTTTGATGACATCCCAAATACTTGTGCCTGCCTATAAAAGGATCTACTTGTCTTCATAAAGACCTCTATTCAATGAAGGGCAACAAAAGAGTGTCATACTTAGCAGTATCGCATGCCCAAAAGGCTCTAGCAATTTCACAGCTCCACATAGCATGCTTAAAAGTTCAATGTTTTAGCTTGTGCTGAACCACACAACAACTATTTGTAAGATTAAAGTGATTTAGCCTATCTCAGGTATTAAACTATTATGGAGGACCAACACGCCAAGCAGTCTTGTTTAAAACTAGAGTAGGATTTCTAGTTACTTTGACATCTCCTAGGACATCTTGTTTCATTGTCTTGAATGGTTCATTTTCTTTTAAGATGATCTGCAAGGAGATAATTTGCTCCGATCTTAGAATATAGTTCCTTAGTTTTGTAATCCGTGGATAACCCATAACACTACACTAGCAGAATTCGTCCGAATCAGGCACTTTTGTATGGATATTCATCCAGGAATTCGATTTGGCCGAATTCCCCCAAATTCAGATTCAATTCGGTTTGATTCTGTTGGTGGGGAGCATGAGTTTCTTGGGTTTGCCCTCTGATATTTCTCCTGCCGCTATTCTGTCGTTCTCGTCACACCATTGGGGTATTTATTTTTCCGGCTTCGTGGCCTACTCTACGGATTTGTTGTGTTTTCAATGCTCTACAGTTCTACTTCTCTGGAATTTGTTCAAATACGTCTACAATCATTGCTGCGGCTCTTGCTGTTTTTGTAAGACAGTCCTTCATGCTAGGGTTCAGTTTTCGTAAGACAATCCTTCACGCTAGGGATTTTTTTTTACTTCACGTCTGAGTGATGTCTTCTCTATACGTTCTGATGGTGCTTAATATTTCTACATTGTTGACTGATTGAATTCTTTCCTGCTTGCTGTTGTATCAATTGTGTCTCAAGCCTTCAATAAATTAAACCTAAAATGTTGATTTTTCAAATTTCTCACTCAAATACTTGAATTATCGAGTTTCACCACTCTAACCATCTAGATTCTTTTATTTTTTTATTTTCTAAAATTTTGAACCAGCATAAATCCTTCTTGACTTCTGACCATCTTGCTTTCGGATCTATCAAGCACTAAGAGGGAACAAAAGGAACTTGAAATACAGATCTCTCTGTACATAAAAGATGATTATCTTTTATTTTATATATATTTCTATAAGAAAGGGACCTACTTATACCACGCGTCATGTTAACCTTAGGCACGGACATTACACATCTCCCTCATACTCATACTGGACTGTAAAATGCTCTTTCCTTATTTTGTAATAATTTGGATTTTTTAATAGATTTTTATTTCCAAATCATACCATATTTAAATCCAAATCAGAATTTATAAATGATAGTTATTTCCAGTCTTTCCAAGTAGATCCATGAGCTTCCCAAACTTAACTTAAGCAAGTCACTGTCTGTAATATATGACAAAGTGTAGTGAAGGCTGGTTTGTCCATAGCTTGGACTCTGGAGCCTGAGTTTGGTGGAGAGAACTCAAAAACAGGGTTTCGCCAAATCACTGTCCCACAAATCTCCCCACGTGGGTAAACCTTTCCTTGCCGTCCTTTTTCCTACAAAAGAAGGATTTAACCCAACCTTTCCCCTCTCCAACAGGAATGTCCAAATTGATTTTGCAGCCAGATCCCACCTACTTTGTGAATCTCCAAAATCCCAATGCAATAGTTTGGATATCAATTCCCAAGCTTTTCAAATCCTCCGAGAACATGCAAACTAGGGATTTAAAAGCTTTAGCTGCACCGGCTATGTCATAGATGCTGGAAGGAAATTTTGTATTATTTGCATGAATATTATTTTGAATACCACGACAAACCAAAATATGCTAAGGTACATTGCCACTCATGGCCTGTACGACCCATATAGCTGCCAACATTATCCATTTGTTGGGAAAGCATTTGCAGTCTGGAATTATATGACATCAGAGAGTGTAGTAAAGGCTGGTTTGTCCATAGCTTGGAGCCTTTGAGTTTGGTGGAGATTTCTCAAAGGCAGGGCTTTCCCCAAATCACCATCCCACAAATCTTCCCACGTGGGTAAACCTTTCCTTGCCATCATTTTTCATGCAAATGAAGAATTTAACCTAACCTTTCCCTTGGGCCTTCTCCAACAGGTATGTCTAAATTGATCTTGCAGTCAGATCCCACATACTTTGTGAATCTCCAAAATTGCATTGCAATTGTTTGGATAACAATTCCCAAGGTTTTCAAATCCTCCGAGAACACTCAAGGCAGAGATTTAAAAGCTTTAGCTGCACCAGCTATGTCATAGATACTGGAAAGAAATTTTGTATTATTTGCGTCAATGACAATTTGAATACCATGACTAACTGAAATATGCTAAGGTGCATTGCCACTCATGGCCTGTCCTACCCATATAGCTGCCAACATTATCCATTCGTTGGGCAAGGCACAAATGCCCTGGGAGACTAACAGAAGGCCCTTCTTTTCACCTTATTTTTTCCATTTTGTCTTTCATTTCTCCATCATTTAGGGGCCTTCATTTGTGATTTGTATCACGAGGAAGTCTTTAATTTGTCCATAACTAAAATTAATTCACCATTATGTCTAGATGGTCTTTGAAATTTGGAACTTGAAACCTATTGATGACCCACACTGACTTTGTTACCAATTTTACTAAAACTGGAGTTTATTTTGACCCACAACATTCATTCATTTACTATCCAGCTGATTTATTAATCCTACTTATGACCAGAAATTATTGAAATAGTGAATGGGCAGGTTTTCCTTTTTATCTAAGTCACATGACACGATGACATGGGACACAGAGGACATGCGGATACGAGTATCCAACACGAAAGATGAAAATCCTGGAAATAGGACACAGGGGACACGTTATATATATATAGTTAACGTACAGAGCCAATTTTTTTGAAAACTAGAACATTTACAGAATGATGATACAAGTTACAAACTTACAACTTTTACTACATCAAACAGCTAATGATGAATCATGATCAAGCACACAAGAACAATAGATATTTAGAACCAATGTTACCAGAATCGGAATCGACAATAAATCGACAAGGCAAAAGAGTCAGTTTTGAATCAGATCAGGAAAGAATTGGCCAATACAAAAAAATAAATTTATACGCATTTTGAATTAGAAAAAACTAAAAGCATATTTCATTGATATTCAAAGTAGCCATGTCCATATACTGCAAGATATCAATAGATGTCCAAAATATATCAATTCTCATCCATAAAATGAGTCTAGATAGACAAATCATTGCCTATATTAGGATCCTATTCTTTAATAGCACCCTGTGCCCCCCTCCTCTAGGATCTAGCCCTTGCCTCTACCTTGAATCTCAAAGTTGATTCTCCAAGGACATTCGTCAACACCCTACAATTTTGATGAAACTTCCTAATCCAAGCATTAAAATAAGGTAGAATTAGAAAAGATTTCCCATGCTTAATAAGTGATTTTGCTTAACTGAAGGTTACATTTTGATTAAGGTCATGAAAAATGAGTTCAACAATCAACACCACCAACATCAAGGTACATAGAGAGGCTAATGTGCTTGATTAAATGCCAATCCCTTACCCTCATACATGATAGAATCCCGTGGAAATGTTGCAATCTTGAAACCTTCAAAACTGCTAAGTCTGTTGAATTCTGAATGGGATCTAAAATTGTACTTTTTGCATATAAACTCTGATGAGGTTGGAACCACTCTCACAAATCCTGAAACAATTAATGGTAATGTTAAGGTGGGAGAATCCTTTTAATTTAAGAATTCAATATTACCATTACTAATGAACGCCTCCAGTAGGCAGGCACACCTCCAATAAGCAAGATAATGGACACGTGCCCAAAACGTGTCTTATGTCTTAGGTCACGTTTCCTCTTCAAAAAAGCAGAGGAGGAGGAGGATGGATGGATGGAGGAGTAGGTCATTATTTTTAAGACCGATTTTGACTGTATGGTCATTATCTTGCTTGTTGGAGGCGTGCTTGCCTACTAGAGGTGTTCAATAGTAATGGTAGCAGGTCATTATTTTTAAGACCGATTTTGATTGTATTGTCATTATCTTGCTTGTTGGAGGTGTGCTTGCCAGTGCCTTAGAAGTGGTATTCTCCTTATCTTTCATTTTCTATCCTGACACGTGCCCAAAACATGTCATGTGTTTTAGGACACATTAAAACTCATGTCTGACATTTGTCAGGTCATGTCACATGCCCGACCCGTTGGACACGGACACGGAGGCCTATATGGCTGTGTCATGTTTCATAGCTTTTTATGCATTTCGAATAAAATTGTATCTTGCTGGAGCCAACCAATCACCTTAGCTTTCTACCTCTAGAATTAAATGAAACACAATTGAACCCCTTGAAAGGAACCTAACTGACTCATATAAATTACTTAACAATAATGTCCTAAATCCAAATAATCTTTTTCAGTACCTTGTAGCCTGAGTTGGAAAGAAAGAGACATGAAAAATAAAAGACGTGACCTGCAACTAGGATTTATGTATGTTGTGGTTTCCAGAATATCCATAATAGGGTGTTGTATTCATTTGGACATTTGTTTTGGCTCCTGTAGAATCTTTGTTATTGGGAACCACTAACCCATCTCTTCATTTGTCTTGTGAAGGGGTCATGCATGGTGTTGCATTTCTAATCAAAGTGATGGGTCCCAAAATGTACCTGTTATGCACCTATTTCAATCCCATCATGCACCTATTTCAATCAAGTTTCGGATGGTTAATATGCTTATAGCAACCATTTTGGGTGAAGCAGTAGAGTATTAGCCAATATCAGAGTTTATGGACCAGTAGCTACATTTTAATCATAAAGACCCAGTATTCCTTTACTAGGTTTGAGAAATGAGATAGTTGCCTTCATATTTCATAATGAAGGAAAAATGTTGCCTCAACCTTCATGCTTACCTATTCCTTTAGAGTGAGGTCTAGATTATGATTATTGTGATATTTAACTTTACTAACTATGTGTATTTGATTTAATTAATAGTAGTTAGGAAAGGGCACTGATTCAAGAGACACTTTGAAACATTGTGATCTTTCATTTACTTTTGTATATAAGCTCTCCCTCTTCCACCTTGGAAGGAAGAGAAGACGAGCGGGAATAAACTTGTTCAGTTAGATCTGATCTTGTTTCCTTGTGTGTTGGCTTAGATTGAATTGTTGCATTCAGTTGGATTGTCATTTCGAAGGGTCCCCATAGTGACATGAGACAACCTCCCTCTCATAGAATAGTTGGTTTGTTTATTTCGTTTTCAGCATTTGATGTGATTTCATTATAATTGTTAAAGTTGTGTAAGTAGATTTCCTTTGTGTAACTAGTTTATGTCATTGACTCATTACAAATAAAATGCCAAAGGTAATCCTAACTGGTTTATATAGTCCACGTTAAAAGTTTACGTCCTCAGATTGACACATTGGACAATGTTTTAAGTGGTATATTTGGTGTTATATCTGTACCCAGGAAGCTTGCTTGACATTTTTTGCATTGTTGTTGAAGACATACTCTTCACAACACTTTGGAGGAATCTAAAGAACATTGCACAGATATCATTTGGAAACATAGTAAAAGTGGTGTCACCTTCTCCATCTCTTTTTGAGAAGAAGGAAGACATCTTTTCCCAAACACCATGAACCGAGCCAAGGATACCAACAATGACCCGATTGCTTTACCTACTATTCTACCCACCAACAAAATTCTATTGGACAAAGCAAGAACAATCCCTCCTAGTGTACTATCAAGGCTTGTCAGAAAAGCACACAAAGATTCAATTTTTTTCCCTAATTCAAGTATGAGGTTGTGTGTCATGGATTGACCATGTGAAGGATGAACAATAATTAAATTTATTCCCCTCCACATTTAAGGGTCTTGTGATAAAGTGGTTTATGGCATTGGAAGGAAATTCTATCAAGGTACGGATGGAAATGAAACAAACATTCTTTAGTAAATATGAAGCATACTGTGGAGGGTTAAGTATACCCTCTAAAAGATTTAAATTCTCACCACTGCAGTTAATGCACTTGGTCTTTGATTTACACCATAGGTAAATTTGTCATTGATTTCACTTGCATCTCACACTCAGCATGTTTTCCCTCCAGGGAGCTTTGGCTTGGTTTTTTTTATGGCTGGCTTATGTGGCTTTGGCCCTTAGCAGTCCATGTATCACTACAGATTTGTAGCTATCAGATTTCAGATCTTAGGGTATATTTGCTTTTGTTATTTCTATAGGACTGGTCCTTGTGCTCCCATAGTGTATGGATACTATTGTACTTAGCAGTCTCATTGGCCTTTGTGGTCACTTGTTGGACATTAATATAATTATCTTATCTCATCTTCCAATGAAACCTAGTCAATCTATCTTCCTCTCTTCCCCATAAAATAAAATGAATTTTCATTTTAATTTATCATTGTATCTTTCTTTTAGATAATATTAGTTGTCTATCTAATCCATGCCCCTGTAAAAAGTGAAATTCAAATCAATATAACATAGCCCTCTCTTTGTTGATTTCAGAGCATGAGAAGATAAAGACTTCCAAGACAATTTTGATCGTCGGTGGGGGACCAACCGGGGTTGAGTTAGCTGGAGAAATCAAAGTAGATTTCCCTGACAAGAAGGTAATTATCGTACATGCAGGTAACAGACTAATAGACTTTCTTGGACAGAAGGCTTCACAGAAAGCTTTGGATTGGTTAATTTCCAAGAAGGTTGAGGTCCACTTGAATGAGCGCATTGATTTGGAAAGCCTCTCGGAATCAAACACCACCTATACTACGTCAAGTGGAATGACAATCTCTGCAGATTGTCATTTTGTGTGTGTGGGAAACTGTGTTGCCTCCTCTTGGCTTCAGGAATCTGTTTTCAAAGACTGTGTTGATGAGAAAGGGCACCTGAAAGTTGATGATTGTCTGCGATTAAGAGGGAAATCCAACGTCTTTGCAGTTGGAGATATTGTAGATGTTAAGGTGGGCTGCTAGTTGTTACACTTTCTACTACAGATATATGCATTGTTACATTCACTGTGTTTATTTTTCAATCAATTTTTGCAATTCTAGACATTGAGGAAGGCTGCTAGTTGTAACCCTTTCAAACGATTGTGTGTGTGGGTATCTATCTATCTATATATATATATACTCTCTGTATTTTTTTTCAATCTCTTCAACAAAATTAATGTTTGGCGAATTCAATTTGGATTTTAAGTTTGGTCTTTTGTGTGACTATAAATTGGGTTTTGACAAAACAGGAAATCAAGCAAGGCTTCCTTGCTCAGAGGCATGCAGCAGTGGTGGCTGGCAATATTAAGAAGTTGATGCTGAATTCTAAGCACAAATTGACTACATACAAGGCAGGCTCACCAATGGGAATGGTATCTCTGGGGAGACATGTTGCAGTTGCTCAGCTGCCTTTTGGAACAACAATTGGTTGCATCCCGGGAAGGATAAAGTCCAAAGATTTGTTTGTTGGAAGAACTCGTAAAGGCTTAGGGTTAATGTCATAGACAACACTTTATTGTCATATTTCATTAGCATCCTTGTATTCTTTCCATCTAGCAGCTGATTTATCCATTATCTGCTACTAATTGGACAGAAGTTGCCAGCATGTCATATTGAGGTGGGTAGCACATCATGTCCAGTTTTTCCAGTGTAATGTCAAATTGTAACCCTAGAATTACATCACAGATAAAAATAGGTTTGAAAGTTCCGTTTTTCTTGTCCAATTCTTAGAATTCATTTCTAGGCTAGTCTTTTGATTCTTCCAACATTGAAAAGCTTGAATATATTTCATTGTTTGTTGCCCATTTACATCTTTCATTACATTCTCTATGCATTTGAGTGCCATTATTATAATGTGGTTTCCCTGAAGCAATACATTTCTTGGTAGTCCTTGTTTGTTGGAGGGTAAATTTTAGAAATGTTATATGGTGATGGAATCTATGGTGGGATTGATTTTCATGGTAAACAGATTCCCAATTTTACTGGTAGGATGAACGATAACATAACAAGATTCATGTCTGAAATGATTTGGTAATGTTATTTAAAAACTGAGACAATTGTCTAAACAGCTTGAGTGATGTTCATTAATTGTTTTTACTCTGTTAGTCTTGTCACTGGCAATAATGATTCTCTCATAGATGTATGTGTTGTGACTCGTTATCGCAGTGAACTTTATTTTTGTCTCAAAGCGTTAAAATGTTCCTCCATGCATTGCGTGAAATTAATGTGTTATCTACAAGATACTGCATTTTGTGCACAAGAAATGCTGGACCTCTAAGTGACAGAGATTTCATTTGATGCTTTTCCTAGACATAAACAAGGTTTGGTTATTTGGTCTTGAGATCCACCTTCTCTCCTATGTACCATTTTTCAAAGATTTTTAACTAGTGTGTTGCTTTAGGACAGTTGACATACTTGATCCCTCAATCTCAAACCTCTTTCTTGAAGTTCCAAAGTTTGCATTTGAATCATAGCCAGGAAACCATTTTTGAGGTTCAACCATTTGACAAACTATACTTTAAGCGATCTTTACAATCGAATCTAGACTCTATAATCATCAAAAGTTGAAGGTGTTTCACAGAATCTTAGTTTTCAACAATGCAACACATTGTTTGTGTGTATTCTTGTCCCACTGCTACATGTACATATGGTTGATTCACCACTTGATGTCACTTTCAAATGAATAAAAGAAACTTGAGAAAAACATAAAACATTCACTTAAGACTTTGTCACATATAGATTAGTTGTTTATCTAATATTTGCTGGAACTTCCTTACAAATGGCGAGACAAGTAATGTGTTTTCTGATTCTTGAAACTCTATTGATTAATTGGCTTTCAAGATAATTCTTATATTTTATAATTGCAAAATGGATTTCATTCAAAATTTGTCAATTTGAAGTTCACAAGAGTTCATGCATAAACGTAAAGAAGAGAAATGTTTTGGGCAATAAAAGCAGAAAATAGTATTGCTCCTAGTATATAAATTCTTGGATAGAGTGCATAGCAGGCAAAAAGAGGCATAACAACGTGATGGACATGCTTTTGCAAGAACATCTAATCATTCGTATAGTCCCACTGTTTCAACAAACGAGGCCAACATGACCTCCAAAGAACTCATCTCTTACTATGGTTAAAGATAAAGATGGAACTAAATGTCCTATGATGCTTGGTTTGTATCTTTAGCTTAGAGTCTAATTGCAATGCTCCAGGACTGCAAATTGTGAAAATGGACCTTTTCACAAGTTAAGGTGACCACATGTGTACTCTTATGTTGCAAGGCACATTGTCAATACCTTTTATTTTTCCATTTTTTTCCTCTCCCCTTGCTGAAGTTGCAATGCATCTATCATTTGTCACTATTTGGTGTTGTGATGTAAGCTGTCGCATTTTAATGGTGTTGCTGCCTAATTCACACTTCGGTTCACGTGTCAGAAATTTTCAAGCCATTGGGTGTGACCTTGGGGGCAAGCAAGAGTTAAGTGTTGTCTTTTGATCTTGACTCCTCTATCTAGGCTCTTTTCTAGCGAAACAAAGGAGGGTGGTCCTTATTAAAATAAACTAAGGTTGTTTAATCTATGAAAAGAAAACAATTAATCTATGAGATAAAATTATATAAATTAATGTTAAGATATCTGCAAATAACTTATGTCAACAACATATAAAATAAACATAACTTATGTCAACAACATATAAAATAAACATTCCATTCAACACATCGATTAACTTAAATATCAAAGATAAATATATGATTTCAAAAATAGACCAATGCTAATGGAGTGCTTGCGTGTAAAGGGGATTGTTAGTGATGTCTCGAAAATGTATTGCAGTCGTCTCGGTTGGTCAGTTTTAAAATTATTAAGTGAATGAATTAAGGAGTGGGTAAATTGTTGATCTGTTTTATTAAAAGATGTTAAATGATCTGATTATTAGGGGAAGAGGGTATTCCAAATATACTCAAGGAGTACAAGGAATATATTCGGATTCATTGGGAAGTGGTTTTCACAGTGACATGTGGGTTAGATGGAGTTGTGGGGTTGTGTTCAACACTACACCAACAAGGATGTAGTCTAATGGGGCCCCACGGTCATTTACTAGTAGTTTTTGCTTCACTTGAGCAATTTACCCACAACTTCAAATAATGAATCAGTGTCGGATTTTCACTTTTGGGAATTAATTGGAGTGTGAAACTAATTACTAGTTACTCCAATCCCTTTCTAATTGTCCCATCGTTCAAGCCAGAGGCCTGTAGTGCTCACAAGAGCATACACGAATTGGAGCCTTGTCAATTTTAAGGATTTTTAAATTAAATCTAAATTGTTTAGAAAATATCAATACCGATACTCTCGTTTCCGAGAATACGGTCGGATTTGATAATTTTAAAAGTAATGAAATAAATGCTTGAAGAAATTAACTAATCTAAAAAAAAAAAAAGACGTGAAACCCGCCTAGGGGGATGGGGTGCAGGCACTTGGCTGTCCGCTTGCTTCTCTTTTCTATAATTATTACAATGAAGATTTGTGTTCCTTTGTAGAATATGAAACACAAAGATTACAAACTTGAGGCTTGAAAATTGCCCATAGAACAAGTAGCAAAAGAAAAGACTCATGGATGGCTTAAATCTTCAAATTTTCGTCAGTGTGTCTTTTTATCTGTTCATAAATCGCTGCAAAACAACAAAAAAAGATCAATCAAATATGCTAAATAATCAATTGAAACAATAGAAATTTAACATATTATTCAAGTACTTTTAATGGATAAAAATTTGAAGTATTTGAAAAAGTACTTGTTAGAAACTAGATTTGTGAAATTTGACTTTATAATCACATCTAACTAAACAATAAATGTAAATCAGATTTAGCTTATGATCTATATTATTTCACTAAACCGTTTAACACTTGTCAAAGTAACCTGTAACCAAAATAAACAAATTTTGTAAAATGAAAGAAGAGAGGAAGCAGCTTGATGCCAGAACTTTGGCGATGGAGTTCATCATAGTGGAACACAAAGGGACTATGTCTTTCTGTAAGTCTTGGAGAGAAGGAAGATGTAAACAAACTCGACATCTTCTTCAAACAAAGTAACATGCAACTTGGACAAAGACTTGCATAGAAAAGTGGTTAAGGAACTTGGTGCTACCTGCCACAGAAACTTATAAAACAAGATTATTAAACAAAATAATAATTTACTTCTAAGAGATCTGAAACACATACAGCAAGATCTTTTAGCAAACAAGTTATGTAAATCTTACCCTACCGGGAGATCACTCCCCTTCAAAGGCCCGACTCAACCACATAAATGCAAGAAAATGGACACCGCCGGTCACTTCAAAAGTTCAAAACAATGTTCATCCACACATGAAAATGCTATACAGTTCTTGACCTCCAAAGTCTTTTATTTATAATGATAAATAAAATATTACAATAGCATACAGGTAGAGGTTCGACCTTCGATGTGAAATGAAGAGAACTTGCTTGTTTATATAGAAAACCCAGCATGAGAGGGCACACTTAGCCAAAAGATGAGCTTGATGCATTGGCGTGAGTTGGATGTGAGTTGGATTCCCATGCTTTGGGGCATAAAGAAGGCAACTACCATAATGCCAAAAACTTAGCCTCAAACCAAATATTTATTTCTTGGGTAAAACGCCCCTCTATTGGGAAATGCGCCCCTCTTTAGAAAAAATCCAATTTGATAATTAACAACATTTTTTCTTTTTGGTGGCTTGTAACTCTTTAGAAATAATTCTATTTACCTTTTCCAACTCATGGAATCAAATTTCGGCAAGTTTATTTTACTTTATTAGTTGCCAATTTTTTTATTTTATCCAATTTTTTGGGGTTTTTTTTTGTTTTTCGAGTAATAATTAATTTTAGAGATAAATATTTACTCAAACACTTAGGAAAGTGGGTTTAGAGGTTAAGTGGGTGCTTTGGGTTAGAAATGAGCACCCCCATGGAAAAAGGAACGTCATAGCCCCACTTTTATTACTTATATAAAATTTGCATTTAACTTATTAAAAATAAGCCTGTAAAAACGAGTTTTTTTTTTGGAAATTAAAAAAAAACCTCACTCAAAATAATGATTAACATGGTAATATACATTGACATTTATGATTTAATAACCTCCCAAGGCCTAACCACCAAGACAACTATTCCAACTTTGGAGGCTTGAGTGAAAAACTCGAAAATTATCTATCGTTAAAAAACGATCTATAATTAACAAGGAAGAAACACTCTAGAATAATGTATTGATGAATAAGTCCTAGGAAGCCAAACCTTTTACATAAATTCATCATTGCAAGTCATTTTATTATAATTCTCCTTGGGGTATGAACATTTTTAATTTTTTTTTAAAGGGCCTAAGAAGGTATGAATGGACTTCTAAACTCGGAAATTGAACTAATTTATTTGTTCATATTTGGCGGCTCATTTGAAAGTCCAACTGAGTGCAAATCAGGTAGTAACATCTGACTCCTACTGCGGGATGCATGCATGATTTGGTCTTTAGGTAAGGAGCACATGCGAGAACCATAGAATCTCTGGTTTCAATAGTATGTAAAAACATCTCAACTTGACAAACCAACCTTAATAACACAAAATCTTGTAAAAACCAACGCTTTCTCCAAGATGGGAACTTGCAACTAATCCAAGACTTCTCGAGATGCTTGTGAGATCCAGTTAATACATAAATAGAGAGATTAAAAGTTAAAACAACATGCATATAATCTTATAAAACATGTTAGATCTAGATCTCTAGGCATGCATATAAGAAAATGAATTAGCCAATAAACTTATTAACTAAGCTCCTTTCCTACCAATTTATAACAATTTGTCAACACTAGATCCACAAGACCATAATAAGAAACTATGAAAAAAGATACAAATTAGCTCAGTGAAACATGGCAATGCTCATCCACACAAAATAACATGACACCATCTTGCTTCCAAAGCTTTCTTTTATTCCAAGCAACAAAAATAACTACACTATTACAGCCAGAAACCAATTCGCTATCCAACTTGAACTAGCTTGAATGAGAGAATGGCAGCTTTATTTATAACCAGACTAGCCAGGAGGGGCACAACCATGACTAAGAGAGAGAGTCTGAGTTGAGGTTAAATGGTCTGAGGTGATCTGAGCTTGAACTGAGTTGAAGAGGAGTGGAACTGAAGAGTTGATTGCCACCTCTCTCACCAAACCATACCAACCCACTCAACCTCTACCATATCATCTACACATGTCCGCGTGAGTTCTCTAACTCCCTCATCAACTGGGACCGCTTGCCTTCAACACCAGTCTAACTTGCCTTCACTACTGGGAGCCAATGAAACTGATTTCTGTCAAATTGGAGCATTTTCCACTAATTAGGAATTTGAGGATTTTCTCTATTTATTTTGTTTCTATTTTTTAATTAATAAATTTGTTTTTTAGGAGATTTTTTACTTAAGTGATAAATTTATCACTTAAAACTTAGGAAAAGTGGGATTTTTGGGTTAACGAATGCTCCAAGTTAGAAAATGAGCACCTCCATGGAAAAAATAAATCCTTGACCACACTTTTATTACATTTATAATTTTTCCAATTAGACTATTAAAAAATAGCCTAAGTTTACGGAAAAATTTAATGTTTCCAAAACTTAAAAATAAACCTAGAGCGACCTAGCACATGTCCATATGACTCAAAAGTAATGCCTAGAATGTTTATGTACATTGACACATAGACTCTAATAACCTCCTTAGGCTTAAATACCAAGACGGCTACCCCAACTTTGGGGGTATGAGTGAAAAACTCAGAAATTATTAGTCGTTTATTCAACAACAAATAATCACCAAGGGAAAAACCTAAATTGCTAGGAAACTTGGGTACAGGGACGAGGACAGAGACACCACTTTTTGAAACAAGGGACTTGGGTACGCTGGGGTACTATATATATATATATATATATATATATATATATGAAATAAAAAATTAAATCATTTTCACCGGTATTCAATTTCAATAAGTAACATGCACATTGCTTCAAAGTTCATGATATCAGATGCTTAAAAGTTCATAATATCAGATAATCATAAGATGTAAACATAATATCAGATAATCATAAGACATAAACCAAGTGGAAATTCAAGTTACTGTTTGCATATTCATATCAATCATGATTCATCATTCATGATATATGTGCAATCACAATTTCATATACCAACAGGCAACAAGTCTACATCCAAAATTCAAAATGCAAAAAACATTGAACAATGAACAATGAATAGCTTAACCACACAAACTGTAGTCTGTTTGAGCTTCAACTCTCAAGCATGCTGTATTATAAAGTCACCAGTTTTGAATACAAGATGTAAAAAAAGGATTATAGTTTCTGAATTAAGCTTTTTAGATTTAAATTGCTAGACTAGCTCATGTCTTTCACATTTTAACTATTTCTTTTGGTTGAAGTTGATTTGTCATTGTCATTTAATTGAATATGTGTATGTTTGTATTATGTAATACCCCAACGCGTTGGGATATCCTGTATTGTGAACATCCGAAAGTCGCTTTCTGGCATCATTCATTAGTGGTTGAACTTTGATATCAATTTATAAGTAAATGATTAACAGTAAATGTGAAAAAAATTGGAGACATTTGCTCTCTAATTATATTCTAAAATATATTTCATGGAATGCTTCGTACATTGATGAAATTTGGAAGTTTACATTGTTCTATTTGGGCCGCAACACAGACACAATGATCATGGTTGTATCATTGTTTGGAATCATTCATTAGTGGTTGAACTTCGACATCAATTTACAAGGAAAAAATGTGCAAAAGATTAGAGAGAATTGCTCTCTAATCAAATTTAAAAATATTTTTGCAGCTTCTCCTCTCTTTGTCGTCACATGATTCGGCTGAAGACAAAGTATGCGTTGGGATAGTGGAAAGGCCCGTAGGGTGTCAAGAGGGTAGGGGGACCCATGCCCACCCAATATTTTTTTTTAAATTTTCACAAACAAAAGTTTCTTGTTTTTTGTCAAAAGGTTTCTTGTACTCGGGGACTTTGATGGGGACTTCAAGGGACGTCTGTGAGGTCCCCGACCTGGTTTTCGAGACTTGGGGACTATACCTGGGACGGGGACGTGAACCCAGTCCCTGGGGACGGTTACCCCAGCAACACAAGAAAAAACACTCTGGGCTATTCAGATTGATATATAAGTTTAGGAGACATAGTCTTTTACATATGCTACCATGCTGGAACATTTTATTACAACTCCCCCAAGGGGGTATGAACATGTGGTATAAGAAAATTTAAAAAAAAAATCTAGAAGAAGCCTGGATGACTTCTGAACTTTGAAGAATGAACAATGATGTTTGTTCATCTCATCCGGCTCACTTGATACCACCAACCAAGTATGACTTCGTAGGTAACATCTGACTCCATCTAGGGACACGTGCTTTGACTGATCTTCTAATAAAAAAGAGGATGTGAGAACTCTGAAATCTCTGGGTCCTGCACAAAAATTAAAGTCCATCATTAACACATATATAAAAGGAAACCGATTGGGAAACTAAGTTACTGTACAAAGTCAATATACAATATGATGTACAAAAAGAAATACCACTTTACAAAATTTGGAAAAACTATTATACAACAAAGACCTTTAAGGTTAGTAAAAAACACTATGATACAACATCTATAGTACAACAAGATGATACATGAATACAATAGATGCAAGGATAAGTTTAGGAATAGGCCCTGATACCATCGATGCCAATAAAGGCATCAAACCGTCTCGCTGAAAAACATCTTGAGAAGAAAATCGTTTACTGGAAGGTTCAATCTTTCCCCTTCCAGGTCATTCAGATAGAAGGAATTGGTGCTTGCTACTTTGCAAATGATGTAAGGTCCATAGGCTGTCAAAATTTCCATGCTTTCCTGGGTTTTCCCTCCATTTGTCCCATAATAAAACTGTGTCCCCTACTTGAAAGGATCCAGGTTTAGTAGACTTATCAAAAGTCCTCTTGATTTTTTCTGAATTTCTGATACTCTGGTCAAGGGACTTTGTTTTGTTCTCATCTAACTCAATTAACCGATTAACTCTGTTTTGAATAACATCCTGATCTGAGCTAAAGTTTTGGAGAAGCTGATACATTGGAAGATTTAAATGGATGGGTAAGGTGACATCTAGGCCATGTACAAGCTCGAAAGGACTCTTTTTGGTTGAACTCTTCTTAGTAATCCTATCAGCCCATAACGCATACTTAATCTTGTTATCCCATGCTTTCTTGTTATCACCAACTGTTTTCTTGATTATGGTCATTAAATTTTTATTACTTGACTCAGCTAAACCATTTCCTTGAAGATAATAGTTGGATGAGTGTGATAAGACAATTCCATATTTGAAACAAAATGATGATGTTTCTGAAGAGCTGAAACATGGGCCATTATCTGTGATAATTCTGGCTGGCACACCGAATCTTGTAATAATCCTATCATCTAGGAAATCCATGACTACAACATCGGTTTACTTCTTGGTGGGTATTGCCTCTACCCACTTGGTGAAACAATCTGTGGCGGTAAGTATCCAAGAATAACCATTGCTTGGATTGTCTTTAAACTTACCGATGAAATCAAGCCCCCGCTGCTAGAAAGGGGCTTGGACCACTATTGGTTTCAAGGGAAAAGCTTTCATTTTTTGCTTCCCAATGAACAACTAGCACTAAGGGAAAATCTTGACAAACTTCTGCACGTTTGAAAAAAGGTTCGACCAATAGTAACCTGCTCTTAGAATTTTATGAGCGGTTGTTCTTGCTGCAAAATGACCACCACAAAATCCTGCATGAAACTCAACTATGGTCTTTTGGACTTTGGTTCATCAACACATCTAAGTACTAAGTCGTCCGGGTTTCTCCAACCCAAACCATATTTTGTTGAACAATACTCAGTTGCTTTTAGCCTCAATGCTCTTCGTTTATGGCCAAGTAGGTAATCAGGGCATATAAGGTTGTGAAGAAAAAAGACGATGTATGAATACCAAGGTTGCTGCTCTAATCTTTGAAGTTCGTCTGATACACTTTGTTCTGGATTATTATTCTGACAAATCATTCATAAAGCTTTCTCATTCTACTAAGTCAACATCTTTGCAAGCCCCTGTCCCTTAATTAACTTAGTGCGTTTTATTTCTAAGTCATATTCCTGAATCTTTGAAACCCATTTACCCCTGATACTTAGACAATCCTGTTGAGACATGATATCTTTGACAACTGCATCGGGTACATACCCAATAATTTTGGAGTATCCGACATAAGTTCTAAAGTGCTTAAGGGACTTGACAAGAGCATAAGCTTGATTTTCCATGGTAGTATAGTTCAACTTTGAATGTTGCAAGAATATACTAATAAAGGCTATAGGTTGCTCTTGTCTTTCACTATTTTTCTGAAGTAAAACACCAGCAATGGTGCCTTCCAAGGCAAAAGAGAAAATTTGAAACTCTTTGGAATAATCCGGACTGATTAAGACAGGTGATTTAGATATATCATCTTTGATATTTTTGAAAGCATATTTTCCTTCATCCATCCACACAAATTCAGCATCCTTCTTCAACAATTTTTGTAAGGGTTTCATTAGTTCTGTTAAATTTGGGATGAATCTCCTTATGAAACTAATCCAACCGTTAAAAGATTGGAGAGCTTTTAAATTCTGAGGCAAGGGGACCTTCTTAATGGCTTCTACTCGTTCAGCATCAATCTTGACCAAATCCTTTGAGATGATGTACCCCAACAACTCTCCTTCATTGTTGAAAAGTTACGTAGGAAGTGTTTATCCACCTAGACTTGCCTTGGGGTGGACAAGGACACTTAAATGTTGTGACTCTTAGTCTTGTGCATTTAATAAAGTGAGATGCACTTTATAATTTTAAAGTGACTTTATTAAAAAGGCTAAGTTTATGATTTTCCTAAGTTCACATTTAAAATAAAGTTAGGTGAGTGATTAAAATAGAGATGGGTTGCTCTAACTTTATTAAATGACATGAGGTGCACTAAATGTCATTTAATTAATATTTAATGGAGCATTTAATGTGAAGCCTTCATCTAATATAATCTTGACCATTAGATTGACAGGGAAGTTACCATGAACAAAAAGGACTAGGGCAAGGCAAAAGTTCATTTTTCATTGTGAATTTCCAAAAGAGATTTTTGGAGAGAAGAAGAAAGAGAGAGAATGAGGGTTTGAAGAGATTTTGAACCAGGTGAGAGAAATTGCAAAGATTGAGAAAATATTTGCAAGGCACATTTTCCAAGGCCAAAATAAATTTGCAGGCACAAATTCCGAGAAGAAATTGTATGCACAAAAATCGAGGAAAGGGTTGCACTGATTTCGAGGAGGCACATAAATCGTGGTAAAGTACAGCTGCACAGATTTCGAGATCCGTACAATAGTACAACAACACGAAGATCGAGTTGTACGGACAGTCATAACCGTACAGTACGGCCTGCACATATTTTGAGGAAGTTAATGCACATAAATCGAGGAGTACAACCTGCATTTAATTATGTTCATACAGAAATTTCTTGGCACGTTTTTCAAGGTGAAAGTGGCACGAAAATTGAGAAAAATCAGCAGTAAAGGGGTTCAAAATTTGAGGCAGAATTCTGATAAGTATTGTTGATTGTATTTTTTATTTTTACTTGAAGAAAATAAAATCTCACTCAGAAACAGGTTTTCCCTTGGGGATTTTATCCTGAACCATTGGTAAAAAACAAGTGTGTTAATTTTCATGTGTGTTTGTTTGCCAAAAATTTTCCGAGTTTAATATTTTTGGTGAAAAAGAAAATTTCTGAATTCTTTAATTTTGGAAAAATAATCTTATGTGTTTCAGTCTAGTCAAATTTTGTTTAAAGTTTGTGCATTGAAAGGTTGGGCATTAAACCATGCATAGAAGCCAAAAGGCTTGAAACCGGGTTGGAATTCTTTCAAAAACTTTCTTTGTATCAGAGCAATTAAAGATTCAGAATTTTAAACATTCATAAAACTGGGGTTTGGAGAAAAGAAGTATTGAACAACTTGCTTGAAGTTACAGGTTGCAGTCATGGTTTTTGGTCTTAGAGTGGAAGATAGATTAGAGGGTGTTGCAAATTTTAGCCCATGGAAGGATAGTATTAGTTTGATTCTTGAAGAAAATGAACTATGGGATATAGTTCATACTACAACAACAAATCCTATAGTAGTACCTGCTGATGCAACAGATAAGGAACCTTTTATGAAAAGGATGTGAGGGCAAGAAGGGTTATTCTTGATGCCGTGAAGGATCATGTGATCCCTCACATTTCAGCAAAAGATCATGCATTCCAAATGTGGACAGTTTTAACAAATCTGTACCAAATTTCAAATGAAAACAGGAAGATGGTATTGAGAGAGAAGTTGAAGAGTGTGCATATGGGTAAAGGGGAAGGCATGGCCTCATATCTTACCAAAATCACACAGGTAAGAGATGAGCTTGTAGCTGTAGATGAGGTGATAGGGAGTGCTGATATGGTGCGTACAACACTAAATAGTGTGACTCAACAGTGGACCGTGTTTGTGTAGACTATCATTGGTAGGGAGAACATGCCCACATGGGATCGATTGTGGGATGATCTCACACAAGAGGAGACACTGAGAGGTTACTTACAGGGAATTTCATCACATCACAAGGATGATGTGGAGAATGTTGCATTAGTAGCGAAGGGAAAGAAGAAGAAGAAGTTCAAGAAGGGTTCCAAGGATGGAGTCAAACAACATGATGGAGAGAAGAATGACATGACCAAAGTGAAATGTTTTGCATGTCAGAAGATGAGACACTATCTTGGACAATGTCTTAACAAGAAGAAGAAGAAACAACATATTGTAGCTACAACAAAGATTGATGAGTTTGCAGCAATATTTGAGAGAGACTTTTCTCTCTTTGCAGGTGTTAGTGTTAAGAGAACATCTTCTATCACCAGTAGAGACTTTCAGGACCACATGGAGCATTCGATGATTGTTGGGCATTCTTTGAGTGCTACCACTACTTCCTCCACTTGGTACATTGATAGTGGAGCTTTCAGTCATATGACAGGTTATTGTGATATGTTTTCAGATATGTCAGAGGTAGACTTGGAGATGGAGTTGTATTGGGAGATGATACAATGGTGAGAGTAGTTGGACGAGGGACTGTCTGCTTTGAGAGGGAGTCCATGCAGCATATGTTTCTGAGGGATGTGTTGTATGTCCTTGGGTTGAAGAAGAACCTTATTTCAGTTTCCATGATTGAGGATAGAGGCTTCGGTGTATATGTCCTTGATGGGAAAGTTCACACCTTTCCCAAGTCAGCAGGTCCATTTGATTCACGGGTGATTGGAGTCAGATGTGGGAAACTGTACAAGATTCTTTTCCAACCACATCATGCACTGTTACACACTCAGATTAGCAGTGAGTTGTGTGAGCTATGGAACAGGAGGATGGCCCATATTCACCATCCAACTATGAGGATGTTGAGAGATATGACAACAGGTATGCCAGAGTTCACATCACAGATTCAAGTGGTATGTGTAGAGGGCATGCTTTGGGAAAGTACACCAAGACTGCTTTTCAAAGAAGTGATTCTAGATTATAAGGAGTGCTTCAGTTGTTTCATTCAGATCTATATGGTCCCATGTCGTCTACCTCTTTGACATGATACAAGTATTATGTCACTTTCATCGATGGCTTTTCCAGGAAGACCTAGATCTATTTCCTTAGAAGCAAGAGATCAAAGGAAGTCTTGCTTCGGTTCCAAGAGTTCAAAGATCTTGTGGAGAACCAGAAAGAAAAGAAGATCAAGATACTTCATTAAGACAATGGGGTTGAGTATACTTCCCATGCATTCAATGAGTATTGTCGGCAGGAGGGGATCAAGAGGCAGTTTACAGTGCCTTACACTCCACAATAGAATGGAGTGGCTGAAAGGAAGAACCGTTCTATAGTGGGTGCATATAGAGCCATGCTGCATGATTAGAGTCTTCCTTTCTTTCTACGAGTAGAGGCCTGTAGCACTGTTGTTTATGTTCTGAATAGGATTTTGCACTGTGCATTGCGATGCAAAACTCCTGAGGAGATGTTTACAGGGAAAGTGCCTAAGATAGGTCACTTTTAGATTTTTGGTTGCCTTACATACTCTCATGTCCCTTCTGAGAAGAGGACAAAATTGGAGGCTACAGGTGAGTTGTCGTGTCCCAAATTTTGCATTGAGTCACAATGTCCTAATCACATTTTCCATATTCATTAGAGTTTGTCAAATTGATGCTAAGGGTTAAATAATTGCCAAGGAGGAAAATTACTAGTTTCCTAGGTTGGGGGTGGAAGCTTTGGGATTTGGAATAAGGGGGATAATAAATGATGTTTGAACATTATAATGGCATAAATATTTAATAAATGAGCTAAATAAATAAATACAAGGTAAAATCAAAGTGGCAATTGATCATGAAGACACATGGAGGATGTGGGACCCACACAAACTAGATTTTCTATGCCACATGGCATCCTCCTCTTGTCATTTATAATCCATAAGAAGCCCAAGGGTCATGGGATGATTTGGAAGGTCAATATAATTTGCATGAATTAATTAAGGTCGAATTGGAGTGGAAGATTAAATCCCACGAGGAGAGGAAGAGACATTTTGGAGCTAGTGAGACACTTGGAATAGATTCCCTAACTCTATGACAACAATGATGAAGATGATATGACACCTATGACAAAAATCAGATATGAAGGATAAAATTTGACATACATTACATGTCAGGGCTAAAAATAGGTCCAATAGGGTGCTCAAGGGAGTTAGGGCAGCTAAGATGCTTCCACATGTGATTTGGTGGAAGTGGGAGACTAGAAATTGTTGTACAAGTGGCATTCTTTGGAATCTCTTCCCAACTAGAGTTGGAATGCATCTCATGGAAGGAATTCAACCCATAGAGAGCTTGGAAAATTTATAAATGTCAAAAACAAAGAATGAAGGCATATTTTGATCATTTGATCATTTGTGTTTGTGAAGAGAGAGAGCTAGTGGATGACTAGTTTCTTGCCTTAGCCAATTTCGAGGGTGAAAGATTCCCATCCAAGTTGGTGTTTAGAGAGTCCATTCAGGTATTTCATGGAGATTTAATGGAGACATAAGTTATAGGTTCAATCTACAGGGAAGCTCGTGGACACTTAAATATTAGCTAGATCTTTCATCTATTCCAAGTTTTCTCATCATATTCTTGCTCTATGGATTGAGGCGCACTTAGTGAGATATTGATCTCTTTGGGGGAGATTCTAATGCCACATTATTTTTATGTTCTGATGTAAATGATCTGTATTTCATGTTCAGAAGACTCTTAGGTCAAAATACCAAAATATTTCATGTAAAAATGTTAAACAATGAAGAAACAATGTCATTTCCCCACTACCTTGTTGTGAACCAATGTAATGTTGATGGATTCGAATGGATAAGTAAAATAATGATGGTTTATGGATGAATGGACTATTATTGATGTATTATATTAGTTTAATGTCCATTACATAAGCATTTGGATTCATTTTGTTGAGTTTCATAGCATTTGGAGAAGATTGCCTATCATTTCCCCCAAGATTGAAACTAATCTTTTTGCATCTAATTTAAGGAAGTTATAGCAAACATTAAAAGTTGAATGGTGATGCATATGAGTTCATATTGATGTCCTTTATATTTCCCTTGCTTCCATTTTGAAATTCAAGTGGATTGAGTGCAGTTGAAAAGTCATTTTCATCATCTACCCCTAAGGGATTTGAACCACAAGTTGCTCGTAAAACTCCGTGCATTGACTAGATTGCCAAAGTGAGTTGAAGAATTCATTTGATGGTTGAAATACACCTATAAATACCATTTTTATGTATTAACATCATTCATACACATTCTGGTACAATCAAAGAGCATTTGGAGCTATTTGGAGCCGTCTACCATTGGGGTTTTGAGCCTCAAAATTAGTAGTAAATTCCCTAAGTTCTCTTGGATACCCATTTGACCCAAAAACCGCATCTAATTCTGCAAATATAATTTGATTTATGTATTATAACAGAGATAAGTCTCATACCAACCATTAGTGGAGGTTGTACAGTGTTTGGAAGAGATTTGTTCCAGGACTCAGGGGGGATTTCCACCTCCCAAATTGACTAGTTTTGTCCCGAAAATTATTCCCTTGAAAATTGCAAACCATGGTTGGGTATATCAGTTGATTATATGTCTGATAGATGTGTTAATGTGTCCCATCACCCTTCATGACCTTCCTCACCAATTTTGAATGTAATTGGAGGAGTTTGGAATCAATTGTATCCATATACCTAAAGTTGAAATTTGGTGAATTTGAGCACATTGGGAAAATTAACCACAAAGGAAATTACAGTGGTATCAGAGCATGATCTTGGAACCTTATGTGGTCTGATATTTATGAGGACAATAAGTCAGGGACCACCATTAGATATTGAAACCAAAAGTGCTTTTGTTGAAGAGGAAAAAAAAAGGTAGGAGAAGAAGGCAATTTCTTGAGGAAACTATGACTAGGGATGAAAAGGGAACCTCATATGATGGTGAGGAACATATAAAAATCACGGAACCTATATTTGAATATAAGACCAAGAAGCTTATGAAATGATTTGAATTGTTGGCTATCCAACTTGGGAGAAAATATATTGATCTTAAAAAAATCAAGGGGAAAAATGCATCAACTTGCTTGAAGGAGCAAAAGGAAAAAACCCATGAACCACCAAGTTCTGAAATAGGTGAAGTAGAATAAGTAGTACACGAAGAGGATTGAAAGTCACTCCCAAGTGACTTTGAAAAATATGAAGAGACATCACATGAGTATGAATAAGTTTCTATTGAAAATATTGAAGATCATTTTGAGACACATCCTACCTTGAAAATGAAACAAAGAGCATCTATTGATGGATGCTTGAACTATGAAGGAGAACCTACTGATGGGTGCTCACACCTCTATGTTGGTGACATAGATATCACTTTTGAAAGTGTTGCTGCAAGCCAAACTTCTATTAAACATGAAAATGAAGACCTTGTAGCAGTTGAAGAAGAAACAATATCAACTTCCCCATCACCACTCGAGCTTCATGAAGTTGGTCCAAGCAAGAAGGAAGAAGATGACGATGTTCATTTGCAAGAGCCTCAATTTCTTGAAGGGTCCTTAAAGATGAATTAAAATAAAATCCAGGAGTCCCTTAGCATACTCCATGTCACTCAATCATTAGTGTCAAATTCTTGTTGGAGAGCTACTTCATTGGAGGAAACATCCTTCCTTGAAGACATGGAGAAGATTCAAAGAGAAATGTGCCACATCAAAGGTAATTTCATGTCTTTGTTTTTTGTAGAAACCATTTGTTTTAGCTTAATGAATTGTTACATGATGCATACTTGAAGAATAATGAGGATAATCATAAGCTCACAATTCAAAATGAGCACCTTCTTGAAAAGTTGCAAGATACTTGTTTTTCCTCCTATGTTTCAGATTGCCAAATGGTAGATTGTTTGGAGGATTCTCATGACATGGTGGATCAGGAGAAACGTGGAAATTTGAATTTTCTTGATGCGTTTGAATATGAACTTGAAGAAATCCAAACACTTGATGTGGTGGAAGAGGAAATTGAATTGTCTCTTGATGAAGGTTATGCAATTTTTAAAGAAGAGCATGATTTTTCTACATTGGAACCAATATATGACAAATGTTTCACACTTTTGAAGGAGTTGCATGATACTACCCATATGGATCCTTCCCATAATGAAACTTCTGCACTTTTTGATCATTTGGGTGAGTTAGTTCATTCTCCTACATCCTACAATTCCATGTTTTGCAGTATTAGTCTCAATGAAGTATGTGTGAAAGGGTTCTTTTTTATGGTGCCACATAAGGAGTATGGAACTAGATTTACTTTTTATGATGACATGGTTGGAGCACATTCTTATTCACATTTTCAGCAACATCCTTTTGATACTTTATGATGATGCACATCAACATGGATGCACCTATGATATGCATTTGAGCCACTTCAAGACTCATGGTTTTTCTTGCTCAACACTTGGTTCATTTGATGTTGGAGGAACTTCATCCAACACTGGGGTGAATAGATTTATGATTGGAGAACATTTTTGTTGCCAGCCACATACTTTGTTATATCCTTATTATTCTCTCATTCATGGATGTATGGGTGAGACTTCTTTGAGTCATTTGAAGTCTCCTTGTTTTTTTTGTTCATTATTTGGTTCAAATTTTAGTGGAGATTCTTCATTCACTTCTTGGCTGAAAGAATGCATGGTTGAATATTTTGATGCATATCACATCCTTTTGGAGCAGAACTATAGGACATGGGATCCTCACCTATGTCATTGGATCAAATTTGATTGGTCACTTGAAGCTTGTATGCACTTGACAAATTGTGGTCTACTTACTTGGAGGTATAAGCACTTTCATGATTTTTTGATGAGGCACCTCCTTGATGTACATTTTTATTATGTTGTTATGTACTTTGATGATGTATATTATTTACTCATGATGTTTGGAAGAATGCATACAAGAAAATGGGATCCTGGAATTCTCTTTCCTACTGGTATGGGTTTGGAGAGCACTCGTAATTGTTGGAGTGCAATATAAGCAATGGGACCCTGGGATAGTTTTTAGTCCCATTGATTTCAATTTTTTTGGGAAACAAGCAGTATGGGAGATGGATTCTCCACTTGATAAAGTGATTTTAATCAGAGTAGTGTAACAACAAGCATGGTGGTTCCTCTCTAAAATCTTCATGGAATCTCAAAGACTCAAAGTTGGGCAACTCAGTGGCAACTTCAAATAATCATACAGAAAGCAGGTTCTTCAACACCCATGTTTGAAATTGCTTGAGGACAAGCAATATTAAGAAGGGAGGATTTGTCATTTCCCAAATTTTTCATTGGGTCACAATGGCCTAATCACATTTTACATATTCATGAGAGTTTTTCAAATTGATGCTAAGGGTCAAATAATTGCCACCGAGGAAAATTACTAGTTTCCTAGGTTGGGGGTGGAAGCTTTGGGATTTGGAATAAGGGTGACAATAAATGATGTTTGGACATTAGAATGGCGTAAATATTTAATCAAGGAGATAAATAAATAAATACAAGGGAAAATCAAAGTGGCAATTGATCATGAAGACACATGGAGGATGTGGGACCCACACAAGCTAGATTTTCTATGCCACATGGCATCCTCCTCTTGTCATTTCGAATCCATAAGAATCCAAATTAGGGTCTTGGGATGAGTTGGAAGGTCAATGTAATTTGCATGAATCAATTAAGGTCGAATTGGAGTGGAATATTAACTCCCATGGGAGAGGAAGAGGCATTTTGGAGCTAGTGAGGCACTTGGACTAGATTCTCTAGCTCCATGACAACAATGATGAAGATGCCATGACACCTATGACACAAATCAGAGCTGAAGGCTGACATATAACATATATGACATGTCATGGATACAAATAGATCCAATAGGGTGCTCAAGGGAGTTATGGAAACTAATATTCTTCCACATGTGATTTGGTGGAAGTGGGAGACTAGGAATTGTTATACAAGTGGCATTCTTTGAAATCTCTTCCCAACTAGAGTTGGAATGCATCGCTTGGAAGGAATTCGACCCATAGAGAGATTGGAAAATTTATAAATGTCAAGAACAAAGAATGAAGGCATATTTTTATCATTTGAGAAATTTGCATTTGTGAAGAGAGAGAGCTAGTGGATGAATACTTTCTTGCCTTAGCCAATTTTGAGGGTGAAAGATTCTCATCCAAGTTGGTGTTTGGAGAGGCCATTCAGGTCTTCATGGAGATTTAATGGATTCATAAGTTATAGGTGCAAGGTACATGGCAGCTCGTGGACACTTCAAGATCAGCTTGATTTTTCATCTATTCCAAGATTTCTCATCATATTCTTGCTCTATGGATTGAGGCGCACTTGGTAAGCTATTGATCTCTTTGGGGGAGTTTCTAATGCCTCATTATTTTATGTTCTGATGTAAATGATATATACTTCAATTTCAGAAGACTTTCAAGTCGAATTACCAAAATATTTCATGTAAACATGTTAAACAATTAAGAAATAATGCCATTTCCCCACTACGTTGTTATGAACCAATGTAATGTTGATGGATTCGAATGGATAAGTAAACTACTGATGGTTTATGGATGAATGGACTGTTAGTGATGTATTATATGATTTTAATGTTCAATACATAAGCATTCGAAGTTTTTTTTTTTTAGTTTCATAGTATTTGGAGAAGATTGCCTATCATTTCCCCCAAGGTTGAAACTAGTCTTTTTGCATCTGATTTAAGGGAGTTATAGTAGACATTAAAAGTTGAATGGTGATGCATATGGTTTCATGTTAATGTCCTTTATATGTCCCCTACTTACATTCCAAAATTCGAGTGGATTGAGTGCATTTGAAAAGTCATTTTCATCATCTACCCCTAGGGGATTTGAACCACAAGTTGCTCGTAAAACTCCATACATTGACCATACTACCAAAGTGAGTTGAAAAAGTCATTTGATGGTTTAAAGCATAGTAACATAATTCCGTCGTATTGGCCTTTTGTGTACGGAAATTTCAAACAAATTCGAATTCGTCGAATATTCGATGTATGTGTAATACGAATACGGCTTAATTTTAAAAATTAATTTAAAAAACAAATTTTAATTATTAAAACACTATAAAATAAATACCTTTCAATTTTATACTTAGTAATTCAATTTAATAGGAATAAAAATATGCCAAAAAAAATAAATATGCAATTATAATATTAACACTAGATTTATTGGTTACCAAAACCATGTGCCCAAAACCACTTACATCCTTGCTCATTTTGGAGTCAAAGTTAACCCTAACACAATTTAAACATTAATTAATTAATTTCAATGTAAATAGTGATAAATATTATTCACTTTCTTCTTAAAATAATTAATAACTATTAATAACTAAGAGTTTTCTTTCTTATACTACGGACATTATCTTTTTGTTTTTTTAAAGAATAATTTTGGTTATAAAAAATGTTTAATTTCTTTTTTTTTAAGTTTAAAATTTAATGGTTGATATTCAAAATTTCATTAAGAATATTGTATATGTTTAATTATATATAAATGTTATATATATGGGGTGATTTGGAGATGGGCGTAGGGTTTTTGGCAGCTCTGAGGGCGATGGCGTAGGCGGCAAGGCTGCTGGTACGGTTGGACATGACCTCTAGCTATGGCTAGGGGTCTGCCCTATTCCTCTTGACAGACTATGCTTTTGAACCGTGTAGCTGTCCGCGTTGGAGAAGTTGGTTTAGGATTATCTCAAACTGTGACGGTGGAGTGTTAGGGTTTCAAGATCTGTGGCTGATTGAGAGTTTCTTGACTGTAACGGTTTTCATCCTTGGATTAATGGAGGCTTTGGACGTGGTAGATTATTCCAGTGATAGACTGGAAAGCTCTGACATCTGGGAGATGCCAGGTGGACGGTTCTTGGAGCAGCTGGTGGACTTCCCAAGACCGGGTCAGGATTTTGTGGGTGCAGAAGGTTTTATGGAGGTGGAGGCAGTTACGTCCCCGTCTGACTTCCTTGGTCTTTCGCCAGAGATTTTAACGGCAGCCCCACTGGTGAAGTATTTTTCTCAGCGGCCGAAAGTTTTGTTGGGGTCTTCGAGCCGGAGGGATTCGGGTTTATTCTCCAACTGGAAGAAAGGATTTTCGGCTTCAGAATTTCTGGACGGGTTCAAGGTTGTGAAGAGTGCTGCAGAGGTTCCATCTGAAAGGGAGGCTGGTCAGGTCTTACAAGGAAAGATTTCGAGCAGAGAAAATTCAGAGGATGAAAGGAGGGCGCCTATGGCTGTAGCTGAACAGAGAGGGTTTGAGTCACCAAGAAGGGACTTTTCAGGTGATGGTTCAGGGGATCCGGGTGACTGTGATGGGAGGCGAGTGCATAATGGTACCACAAAGAAGCGTTGAAAGAATTGGATAAAAAAGAAAGTGGTTCGGAATTATGCAGTTGGCGAAGATCTTGCTTGGGATAGCGTATTGAAGATGGCACAGTGCACCTAGGTTGGAAGAGTCATGGGCAGAAATTTTGCACAAAATACAATCCAGGAGTGGGCCGCGACGTCATGGGGTAATCAGCTCGGATATGCGCCGGGGGTTGTGGAGCTGAACAGAGGCTGGTTCGCGGTTAATCTGGAGAAAGAGGTGGACTTACAATGGATTCAGTCCCAGTGTTGGCATATTGACCATTCCCCTGTTCTCCTGAATCCATGGAGTCCACTTTTCGATGCAAGCAGAGAAAGGGTGGATGTTTTACCAATCTGGGTCAGGTTGCCCGCGCTTCCTTTGCACTTTTGGGATATGTACCATTTCAAAAGGATAGGTGATATCCTTGGAAATTTTCTGGAGGCAGACCTTTCCTTCGTTGAAACCAAGGTGAAGAAGGTAGCGAGGATTTTGGTAAATATTAATCTTAGGGAGGGTCTGGAAAAATCGATTAATTTGGATTGGGGACCGGTGATCATCCCCCAAATTCTGGATTACGAAAATGTTCCATTCCGTTGCAGATGCTATCATGTTTATGGTCATCCGGCTTCAGCATGCTCTTTGCCAGGGAGGACTCCGAAAGGTAATAGAAGGAATGGTTCGGGGCGGCATGCAAAGGCCCTTCGGAGAAGATTGCAGCCTCCTCGGGTTCGGCCCAGACCTCTGCGGAAGACATTGGTAGTGACTCATCCTCAGAATACTTGATTTTTCCTGATGATTTAATGGCCGAAGGTTTTAGAGATATGCCAGCTCCAGTCTCCTTACCGATTCATGGTTTAGCTGCAGGGGATCTTCCTGATCCTGGTACTGATACTCTCCCCCATCTGTCAAATGTTAATTTGTTTTTGAATAATGTCTCTTTTCTTGGGTACGATTGGATTGAAGGCCTGAGAAATCTCTCCCTCTCGGGACAACATGGTTTTCCCTTGTCTATCCCTGTTCACCGTGTCAATGTTGAAGCTGCTCGGGGGGTGGGTACTCATGATGTTGTGGTTCCTTTGGTCACCGAACCTGTTTCCCTTCCTATCGTAACTGATCTATCCTCTTTTGAACCTGAACCAGACCCTGAGTCTATTGTTGAGGAGTCTTGCCCCTCCCCTTCAGACCCTGCAGATTCGGGTTATTTCCTAAGATCTAGTCAGAAGCCTTTGCTTGGGCTGGGGAAAAATTCAGCATCAGTGAGAAGAGGACGGGGTAGAAAGACAAATCTTTCCAAAGCTCAATCTAGAGCCAAGGAGGACCTCCTAGGAGGAAAACAAATTTCAATTGAAAAAGCCCTTAGAGCGGAGCAGGCCAAGAAGAAAGGTCGTTTATGAAGATTATGTCTTTTAATTGTAGAGGGCTGGCTGGGCCTAGCAAGAAACCAGCCTTCATCAGGGTGCTTACTCTTGAACACCCGGATGTGATTATGCTACAAGAGACTATGGGAGAAGGGGAGGTGATACGGGAGAGGCTGGAAAGTTGGTTACCAGGGTGGTCTTTTGTGACTGTGGATGCTAGAGGTCGTTCTGGGGGATTGGCGGTGGGATGGAAAAATTGCTGTGTTAAGTTGATTAACGCTTGGGGTACAGAGGTTGTGCTGGGTATTGAAGTATTCTCTGAAGAATTGGGGATTCCTCTTTCTGTGGTCAATGTTTATGGACCATTTCTTAATCGAGCCCCATTTTGGAACTCTCGTTTTCAAAGTACTCTAGTGAATGGAGATTCGGTAGTGCTGGGTGGAGATTTAAATTTTTCGTTGGGGCATAGTGAGATATGGGGGCCACATGCCCAGGTAGATTCTTTGGTAGGATTTTTTGTTCAGAAACTGATGGAGAAGGGGCTGCTGGATATTGAGCCTGCTAAGCTAAAACCGACCTGGAGAAACAACCGGAGTGGGGATGCGAGGGTGACGAAACGAATCGATCGTTTTTTGGTAGCAGAGCAGCTGGTGGACAGATTTTTTCTAGTTAGACAATGGGTGGGTAGTGGGGGCCTGTCTGACCACTTTCCTATTTTCTTTGAAATAAAAAAGGGGCCCTACAACCCTCCGAGTCCTTTAAAATTTAACAAGTTATGGCTTCAGGATGAGTCTTTCAGAAATCTTTTTTTATCTTATTGGAACCCTATCAGGGGGGAAAATGATAGATCAGCTACGATCCAGTTTGCAGATAATATCAAAAGACTTAAAGTACATATCAAGGAATGGGCAGTTGCTAAGAGAAACAGAGACGAAGTGGAATTAAAGAAAGTTGAAGCAGATCTTCTGCAGATTTATGAGGGTGAAGGTGGTGGTTTTCTAACTCAAGAGTCCAAGGAGGCATTGTCTAGGATGGAGGGTAGACAAAACACTATGTTGTTAGAAAAGGAGGAAGCATGGAGACTTAAAAGCAGGGCCATTTGGTTGGAGTGCGGGGATGAAAACACTAAGTTTTTTCATGCTTATGCGAGAGGAAGGAAGGTGGCAAACACTATTTGGAGACTGCAGGATGAGGAGGGCTCCCATGTATCCTTTGAAGATAAGGCCAGTTGTGGGGTCAGACACTTTCAGCATTTGTTTAAAGCTCCTCCACAGGCTTCCATAGCAAAGGTAATTAGAACGGCTCTGATGTTTCCCCGTTTTGTGGATGAGGGGGGCAACAGGGATCTTATGAAGGAAGTATCGGAAGAAGAGCTTAAGGAGGTGTTGGGCAGTTTCCAGAAAGATAAAAGCCCTGGACCTGATGGATGGACGATCGAGTTCTTTCTGGATCTCTTTGAGATCCTGGGGAGGGACCTCTTGCAGGTTGTAGAAGACTCAAGGTCGGCTGGATGGATCCAGGCTAGTTTCAACTCTACTTTCATTGCTCTCATTCCGAAGACTGATAATGCAATTTCCCTCAACGATTTCAGGCCTATTTCGATTTGTAACTGCATATATAAGATAATCTCAAAGGTAATTGCTCAAAGATTGAAAGCTATACTTTCAGCTCATGTCTTTGCTGAACAATTTGGTTTCCTGGAAGGTCGTCAGATCCATGAGGCAATTGGTGTAGCATAGGAAGGCCTTCATAGCTTAAAGACCAGAATACTGAAGGGGGCTATTCTAAAAATTGACCTTTCTAAGGCCTATGACAGAGTTAGCTGGCTTTATATAAGGCTGCTTTTAACCCACCTGGGTTTTGGCATCAGGTTCATTCGCTAGATTATGTCATGTATAACTACAGTTTCTTTCTCTGTGCTGATTAATGGAGCGGCCTCTCCTTTATTTCATGCTGAAAGAGGATTAAGACAAGGGTGTCCTTTGTCTCTACTCCTTTTTCTTCTGGTGGCTGAGGGTCTCAGCAGGGCTATTAGGGCAGCAAGAGAAGAAGGACGTTTCGCTGGGATAAAAGTGGCAACAAATTGCAGTATTACTCATCTACTCTTTGTGGATGATGTGCTGATTTTCTGTTCTGGTGAGAGAGGAGAAACTCGTGTACTGAAGGAGATTTTGGAACTTTTCTCCAAAGCTACAGGTATAGAAATAAATTTTAGCAAATCTACCTTGACTACTCATCTGTTAAGACCGGGAGAGGTGGCTGAAAGAACAAGGAACTTTCCCATTAATACAGCTGGATTGGAGGCATGTCTCAAATATCTTGGTTTCCCTCTGAAAGCAAACTTCTATAAAAAACAATATTGGTTTTGGTTGGTTGGGAAGGTTGAGAAAAGGTTAATGGTTTGGAGCCATAAATGGCTGTCTCGTGCTGGAAGGTTAGTTCTGGTGAAAGCTGTCTTGGAGGCAATCCCGGTATATTGGATGTCCCTTTCCTGGATTCCGAAAGGAATTCTTGAAAGGATAAGGAAGATCTGCTTCAAATTTCTTTGGAGCGGAAAAAAGGAAGAACAGACTACTCCCTGGGTGAATTGGAAAAGGATTGCAAAACCAAAAGGTCTCGGAGGTTGGGGTTTAAAGGACATATTTTTATTCTCTAAAGCCTTGGCTGCTAAGGGAGGCTGGAGGTTGGTGAAAACTAGCAGCCTGTGGACTAGGGTGATAAAGAAGAAATACATCCCACATGAGAGCTTAATAGACTGGATCAGAAATCCCAGGAAATCACACACTGGTGGATCAGTGATTTGGAAAGCGATTGTCAATTCCTTCTCCTTGATTGAGAAAAATTTAGCATGGGATGTTGGGAATGGAGAAAATTTTTTGATCGGTAGGGATCCTTGGATGGGTAGTTCACAACAGCACTTAATCCCTCCCGATGTTATAGAGGAGCTTGGACATGTTGGGATTACTTCTCTTAATCAGCTAGCTATTCCAAGGCCTGATGAACCTTGGACTCAACTCTGGAGAAGGGCCAACTCTTTAGGGCTGGGAGAAAGGGGAACTGGATTGATGGAGGGTTTCATTAGGGAACTGGTTCGAGCTCATATTGTACTCTCTGAACAAGAAGATACTCTGGTATGGGATGCAGATCCGGGTGGTGCTTATTCTCCAAAGGCCGGGTATTTATCTTTAAGTGTAGAAGTGGAAAATAGGGATGAATTCTGGTGGTGGAAGCCATTGTGGAAGCTTAAATGTCCTGCAAAAAACAAATTGTTTATGTGGTGCATGCTAAATAACAAAGTACCTACGTGGGAGGTGCTTCAGAAACGCTCCTTTCAAGGGCCGGGCTGGTGTGTCTTATGTAAAAAAGAAATGGAAACCACTTACCATTTGTTCTTATCTTGCTGCTTCTCTAATGAAGTTTGGAAGGAAGTCTCTACGGTGGTCGGGGTCAATTGTCAGTGGGAAGGGGACTCAATTGGGAGTGCTTGGGATTCCTGGTGGAGAAGGACTCCACAAAAGAAACTTAAAATGTTGCCACTGTTGGTCATCTGGGGAATTTGGATTGCACGTAACAAGGAAATCTTCAAGGATTTACCAAGTATGCCGGCCATAACTGGGATGATGGCTGTGGGATTCTACAATTCTTTTCCTGTTTACATAAGGGCTGCCAGAGAACGAAGGCTGTTAGAAGTGGATATAAACAGATCTTCTCCGTGGGCATTCTTTGATGGGGCAGCACAGAACAATATGTGTGGTGGAGGCGCTGTTCTTCACTTATCTGAAAACCATTCTTATGTTTTGTCTATGGGACTCGGGGGGAGCACCAATAACTATGCTGAGTTATTCAGCCTTAAACTACTTCTGATGTTCGCCTTAGAGAAAGGCTGTACTGTTCTAAATATTATGGGAGACTCTATGAATGTAATAAACTGGATCAATCTTACCCAGGAGTGCAGGCACATGAGACTTGCACATGTTATTTTATCTATTCGACAGCTTCTTCAACGTCTTAATACTTTCACTTGCAGGCATGTCTACAGGGAAAACAACAAGGAAGCGGACAAAGCTTCCAAGGAAGGGCTTCGGCTGGCAGAAGGTATCTGGTTGGTGAAAGAAATGGTAAATGGCAGACAACAGGATTTTTATCACAGGCCGTTCATTGATCTTTTTTGATCCTCGGCTGAATGAACAGATCGCGGCTGTTGTTATCATCAGATTATAGCTCTTGTTTTTTACATTAGATCTTTTTCTTGAAAACGATATGGATATATCGAATGATATTATATATCTTCATGATAGTATGTATCTAAATGTCTTATATTTCAGAAGGCTCGGCTGTAGCTTGTAATGAATCTGGCTGTGTAAAACAGAACCACTTATTTTTGATGATTTGTGAACAGAACAATGTTTATGAACATATCCTCATGGAAATGCATCTGTGTATGCACATGTAGAAATCCCCTATCCAGAGACACATCAGTCCCTCTCTTAGTACCAATTTTTTGTCAACAGAAAGTCACTTATTAGTGAACACTAAGAATGTAATTTTGATCTCGAAAGATGAATGAAATTACGCTTTTTTCCTTGGAAAAAAATAAATGTTATATATATAGTTGTATATTTAATTAAAAATCTTATATATATCGTTGTATATTTAATTAAAATATTATATATAAGAAGTCTACTTTGTATTTTATTTGTATTGGATTTTTTGTTACGTATTTTTTTTCGTATCGAATCGTATTCATATCCGTTTTCGTACTCGAATTATGCTACTATGGTTTAAAGAAACCTATAAACACCATTTTTATGTATTAACATAATTCATACACCTTTTGGTACAATATGATAGCATTTGGAGCTATTTGGAGCCATCTACCATTGGGGGTTTGAGCCTCAAAATTACTAGTAAATTCCCTGAGTTATCTTGGATACCTATTCGACCCCAAAACCACATCTAATGATACAAATATACTTTAAGTAATGCCTTATAATAGAGCCAAGTCTCATACCAACCATTAATGTAGGTTGTACAGTGTTGGAAGAGATTTGTTCCAAGACCCAGGGGGGATTTCCACCTCTCAAATTGACTAGTCTTGTCTCGAAACTTATTCCCTTGCAAATTTCAGACCATGGTTGGGTATACCAGTTGATTATATGTTTGATAGATGTGTTAATGTGTCCCATCACCCCTCATGACCTTCCTCACCAAGTTTGAACGTAATTGGAGGAGTTTGGAATTAGTTGTATCCACATACCTAAAGTTGAAATTTGGTGAATTTGAGCACATTGGGAAAATTAACCACAAGGGACATTACATGAGCGTGGTATTTTTGCTGGTTATGATGAGACATCGAAGGTTTTTCGCATATACCTTCTGTGTAGAGGAAAGTTGTGGTGAGAAGGAAGGTGAAGTTTGAGGAGGAGAAAGCCTTCAGGAGTTCTCTAGATTCCTAAATGAAGGATCAATAGAGTACTACACAGGTGATAGCTCAGAGTTCAACAAGTCAGAGTTCAAGGTCACCGGTTTTAGGTGTGACTAGGTCACAAGTTACGGGTTCTTCAATTACAGGGGCTCAATCTACCGGTACTTATGGTACAGGGACAAGTTCACGAATCACACGTTCACAGGCGACACATTCAGGTGATTCGAGTTCTAGTAGTACATGTTCAGGTTCACCAGGGATAGGTTCTCAAGTTTTTGGTACTTCTTCAGGGAGACAAGTGTATGATGAGGAGGTAGATGAGATTCTGAGACAGGATGCTTCCTCTAGGAAGAGAAAGCCAAGTTGGATTAAGGAGTTGATGAAGGAAGCAAAGGAGTCAGTTGGACTACCCAAGAGGGAGGTTAGAGAGAGAAAGGAACCTGAGAGGTTTTCCAAGTATATGGCACAGGTGACTAGCTTGCGTGACACCATTCTTGATACTTATGAGGAGGCTTCCACACACTAGGTTTGGAGAGATACCATGATGGAGTAGTACAACTCCATCATGAAGAATGGGGCGTGGGAAGTGGTTCTGAGACCAGAGGGGAAGTCAGTTGTGACTTCCAAGTGGCTTTACAAGATAAAGCATGTTGCAAATGGCAGTATTGAGAATTTCAAAGCTCATTTTGTTGCACGTGGTTTCTCACAGGTCGAGGGAGTTGACTATGATGAGACATTTGCACCAGTGGCCATATTTTCTTCGATCAGGGCAGTGATCTCTGTCGTGGTAGAGATGGGTTGGAAGATCTATCAGATGGATGTGAAAACCACTTTTATCAACGATTTTCTACAGGAAGAGGTGTATCTGGAGAAACCACAGGGCTTTGAGGTATGTGAGAGATATTTTCATGTTTACAGGCTAAAAAAGGCCTTGTATGGTTTGGAGCAAGCCCCTCGGGCTTGGTATTCCATGATCGATTCCTACTTGCTTTTGATTGGGTTTTAGAAGAGTGAAGCGGATCCCAACCTATACTACATTATGGTTGACAGTGTTCCACTTATTCTTTCGATGTATGTTGATGACTTGTTCATTACTGGGGGAGAGCACCTGATTGATGCATGCAAGAAGGATCTTGCTTCAGAGTTTGAGATGACAGACCTTAGACTGATGCATTATTATTTGGGGATGGAGGTTTGGCAGGAGGATGGACATGTTTTCTTGGGGAAAGGAAAATATGCTGCAGATGTTCTGAAGAGATTTCAGATGACTGATTGCATACCTATGTCTACACCCATGATCACCAACTGGGCAAAGCTTCATGCTTCAAAGGGAGAGTTGGTGGACCCTTCTTTGTAACGTCAGTTGATTGGTTCGTTGATGTATCTGGTCAACACCAGACCAGATATGAGTTTTGCAGCGAACACTCTCAGTCAGTTCATGGTGGAGCCCAAGAGAGTGCATTGGACTGCTGCAAAACACATATTGAGATATCTTGCAGGTACAACTGATTATGGATTGGATTATAAGAGATTAGGTGGAGTGGGATTGGTTAGATATACAAATTCAGATTGGGCAGGTTATGTTTCGGACCGGAAGAGCACTTCTGGTTGTTGCTTCAGCTTGGGTTCAATAGTTTTGTCGTGGTTTAGCAGAAAGAAAAAGTCCGTGGCATTGAGTTCTGCTTAGGATGAATATATGGCAACCAGTCAGGCCATTTGTGAGGCCTTGTGGCTTCACAAGCCGATGGTGGATTTTTTTGATTTGGAACCGAGTCCTACAGTTATACCATGTGATAATCAGAGTTGCATCAAGCTCTCTGAGAATCCAGTATTTCATGACAGGTCGAAGTACATAGAGATCAGATATCACTTTATTAGAGACTATGTTCAGAGAGGGGCTGTTCGATTGCAGTATGTTTCAATAGATGAGCAGGTGGCTGACATTCTCACGAAGTATTTAGGTAGAGGGAAGCATATCTATTTCAGAGATAAGTTCAGAGTGGTGAAAAACACTTTCCTTGGTAAGATGGAGTGTTGAAAAGTTACCTAGGAAGTGTTTGTCCATCTAGACTTGCCTTGGGGTGGACAAGGACACTTAAATGTTGTGACTCTTAGTCTTGTGCATTTAATAAAGTGAGATGCACTTTAGAATTTTAAAGTGACTTTTTAAAAAGGCTAAGTTTATGATTTTCTAAGTTCACATTTAAAATAAAGTTAAGTGAGTGATTAAAATAGAAAGGGGTTGCTCTAACTTTATTAAATGACATGAGGTGCACTAAATGTCATTTAATTAATATTTAATGGAGCATTTAATGTGAACCCTTCATCTAATTTAATCTTGACCATTAGATTGGCAGGAAAGTTACCATGAACAAAATGGACTAGGGCAAGGCAAAAGTTCATTTTTCATTGTGAATTTTCCAAAAGAGATATTTGGAGAGAAGAAGAAAAAGAGAGAATGAGAGTTTGAAGAGATTTTGAACCAGGAGAGAGAAATTGCAGAGATTGAGAAAATATTTGTAGGGCACATTTCCCAAGGCCAAAATAAATTTGTAGGCACAAATTTCAAGAAGAAATTGTATGCACAAAAATTGAGGAAAATGCTGCATAGATTTCGAGGACGCACATAAATCAAGGTAAAGTACAGTTGCACATATTTTGAGATCCATACAGCAGTACGATAGCACAAAAATTGAGGTGTATGGACTGTCAGAACTGTAAAGTACGACCTGCACATATTTCGAGGAAGTTAATGCACATAAATCGAGGAGTACAACCTACATTTAATTCTGTCCATACATAAATTTCTGGGCACATTTTTCAAGGTGAAAGTGGCATGAAAATCGAGAAAAATAAACAGTAAAGGGGTTTAGAAATTGAGGCAGAATTCTGATAAGTATTGTTGATTGTAGTTTTGATTTTCACCTGAAGAAAATAAAATCTCTCACTCGAAAACAGGTTTTCCCTTAGGGGTTTTATCCTATACCATTGGTAAAAAACAAGTGTGTTAATTTTCATGTGTGTTTGTTTGCTTGAAATTTTCAGAGTTTAATATTTTTGGCGAAAAAGAAAATTTCTGAATTCTTTAATTTTGGAAAAAGAATCTTATCTGTTTCAGTTAGGTCAAATTTTGTTTAAAATTTGTGCATTGAAGGGTTGGGCATTAAACCATGCAGAGAAGCCAAAAGGCTTGAAACCGGGTTGGGATTCTTTCAAAAACTTTCATTCATCAACCCCAAAGATTGACTTAGCAGGATTTAAGGAAATGTCGTATTTACAACATCTTATAAACACCTCCCTAAGATGAACTATGTGGTAATATCTTTCTTTCAAAAAAATAGTTAAGTCATCTTGATAAATTTCAATTACTTTACCTATGAGTTCTTTAAAGGTAAAGTCCATGGCTCTATGGAAAGTGGCACTTGCATTTAATAAGCCGAAGGCATTCTTAAAAACTTATAAGAGCCCCAAGGTGTGGTAAATGTTATTTTATGTTGATCCTCTTTATTTACCAATACTTGGTTATATCTAGAAAATCCATCCAACATGGACATCATTCATGAACATGTTACTCTCTGAAGAAATGTTTCCATGTCGGGCAATGGGTAATTATCTTTTAGGCATTATGTATTTAGAATATTAGATTCATGGAATCTATACATATTCTAATTGACCCATTCTTCTTTATAACAACTAATTTGGAGCACCACGATGAAAGTCTTGTAGGTTCTATTATCCCTGCTGCAAACATCTTCTGTAAGTATTTCTGAACAATAGAGGCCAACTTAGGATTTATTCGCCTAAGTTTTTGTCGAAAAGGTTTGACCTCTTTAGCCTCTTCTTTAAGGGAAATAATGTGTTGAAACACATCTTCCCAATAAGCTTTAAGTTCATCATAGGTAAAGGCCAAAACATCTCTATACTCTTTGATTAGATTAATTAAGCTATTCCTTTCCATTTCCAAGGTACCTTTTCCAATTTTTATTAATTTGGGGTCTTTGTCTGGGGGCCTAGGGTACCTTCTAGGGTCTTACTCTTCCCTAGTTAACTGACTAGGGTACCATCCTCCTTGAGAATGGGTCTCGCAACTGCATTATATTTAACACTCCCTCTCTGCAAGAGAGGTATTCTCAACAACACTAAGCTTGTCTCAGAAGTACTTAGACTTTGATAGAGGCTTAGTAAACACATCAGTGAACTTTCTACTTGACAGAGCATATTGCACCATGTCCTAGACATGGTGATACTTCCTCTTGATGTGATCATACCTGTCATAGAGCATAGGAGTTTTTGAGAGATCCAAACATCTCTAATTGTCAGCAAGAATCTTGATCTTTTATAGATCCACTTGGAAGTTGTAACTGACTTCCCTTGTTAGCCAAGAACCACTTTTCACACGTCATTTAACATCTTTACCTCTTCCAAACCTGATGTTGGATGCCTCCTAATAAATGGAGGATTCTAAACAGTGATGTGGCTTATATAAGATATCAAACCAGAGCAATAATGAAATCTCTCAATAGGTTTCTCAAAGAGATCAATTGAGGACTCCCTGACCTCCTTCCTCTGCTCATCTAAGTGAGATGACTCATGGGCTAGGCTTGTTTCCATGTCTATATCACTGGGGAGGATTCTATGAAATTTTTTTTCAAGGGAGATCATAACTTTTCTTTGCAATCCCATTCTGCTGGGGATTGAGGAACACATTTGGCTCCCTCTTAATCTTTGAAGTTACTAGTTGTTCCACTCTATCAATAACAAATGCTTGGTAGTTTCTTTGGGAGGATGAACATCCAATATAACTGATCCTGCATTTTGTGGAGCCTCTTGCTCCGTCTATACCTGAGCATTTAGCTTCCTCTTAAGTTGTGCATTTAATTCTAAGCATAAACATGATCTACAAACATTCATTACTTGTCACATCCTCCTCCTCTTGTAGATCTTATCTAAAAGTTAAGTTTGATTTTCATCAATAGCCAATATCAATTTCACATAAAAACATGATTTTACCATTCATATATGTATAAAGTGTTAAACTAATAGCAACAAGGAAGGTCTTCCTGCATGCATGTGTCATTGCATGCAAAAGACTTAAATTAGGAAGCAATTGTATTTAATTATTTTTCTTAAGTTTACTTTGGAAAATAATTAAAGTGATTTAATTATTTATTGACTTTAATTGAAAGTGAAATTAGGGTTTTCGCTTTACCTAAAGTTATAAAAGAAAGGTCAAATGGTGGAGAGGACACACACTTGTATTCCGACAAAGACAGGATACAGACAGAGAGAGAAAGTCAAATGGAGGATTTAGTTGAGAAGGTGGAGGAGCTAACACATAGGGTGACCGAGCTTCTAGGTATGAATAAGAATGACAAGAACCAGCTGCAGAGGAGGCCGTACTATGGTACGAAATTCCTCATAGCTATCGTATAGGAAGCAGCTGCAGAGGAGGTGGTACTACCGTACATAATTTCGTACAGGTCTTTTACATACAGTATGGATTTTGTATAGTAGCCGTACAACTATACGGATCCATATCGCACGTGTGGAAGGCCATACTGTTGGCCGTACAACAGCGCATAGGTGTGCTAGGTTTAGCTGGGGTTGTCCAATGATTCTATCAGGTACTGCTTCACTAGGTTTGGGTGATTTGCAGTGATTGCAAAAGTTCCATGTTTTCGCTATAACAAAATCCATATCTGACTACTGCACCGATTTTCCTATCTTGGGTTTTTCCGGGGGTTTCTATACCCAAAATAATAGTGTCTATATTGTGATGTGATGTTGTGAATTATTTCTCAGTACTTTATATTCCGCTGCATACTTGTAAAAGGTATTCATGTGTGGTTATCAGTAGAAATTTTGAATACAATGTTTATCCCTAGTTTGAATATTAAAGGAAAATTTACATGGTATCGGAGCTCTGGTGAGCTAAAGCTGAGAGATTTGCAGCAGCAGTGATAGATCAGTGGTAGATCTATTGAAGACATAAACCTAGATTGGAGATCTAGGGTTTGACAGGTACAGTTCAGTATGGTCGTGTAGTTGAGAGTTGAGGATAGACTCTAGGGGGCTCAAAACTTTCCTACATAGAAAGAAAGGATCACAAGGATCCTGGATGTCAGTGATGCAAATGAGCACATTGAATCCATAAAATCTAAGCCCGTAGATCTGACGTAGTTAGTAGCTTGGAATAAGATTGATTCTAGAGCCATGTTGATTACCATGGATGGAGTGAAGGACCATATAGTCCCTCACCTTTCCAGGAAGAAGACCGCAACAGAGATGTGGACGGATTTGGAGAGTCTATACCAAAGCAAGAACGAGAACTGGAAGATGGTGTTGCAAGAGAGGATGCACAGTACAAGGATGGCCAAGGGAGAAGGAGTTGTGCTGTATCTCACAAAACTCACACAGATCAGAGATGAGCTTGGAATTGTTAGCTCTAATACTGAGGATGAGGAGCTAGTTCGGATAGCCCTCAATGGCTTCTATAAGCCATGGGACACCTTTGTCAAATGTGTTGTGGTTAGGGAGAAGCTCCCTGATTTGAAAAGATTATGGGATGACTTTGTGCAGGAGGAGACCTGCATGGGTTGAGGATCAAGCTCATCCAGTAGTGCCCCACAGATTGTGGATGAGGAGGCACTAGCCCTGACAGGGAAGAGCAAGGGCAAGGAAAAGAGGAAGAAGGATGGTAAGAAGAACCTTGGCATATCAAAGATCAAGTGTTTTATCTGCCACAAGCAGGGACACTTTGCCTCCCAGTACTCAGATAGGAAGAAGAGTAACACTCAGATGGTTGGATCTGCAGAGGTGGAGGATTTCAGCAGGAATTTCGATGAGGAGTTTTGCTTGATAGTTTGCATGGAAAGCACCACAGGGAGCAGCATATGGTACATCAACAATGGAGCATCTAGTGACATGATTGGATAGAAGAGATTCTTCAAAGACTTGTAGGAGGGTGGAACAAGGATCCATGTTGAGCTAGGTGATGATGCACGGTATCAAGCACAGGGAGTTGGCACTGTTTCATTTCAGAGGGAGTCTAGAAAACCCCTCAGTTTTGCTGATGTGTTATATGTTCCAGGATTAACCAAGAACCTCATATCATTCTCCACTTTGGAGGACAAGGGATATCAGGTAAAGTTTTGAGACCATAGAGTATATATCAAGCCCAAGGGATTAGATAGGAGCTTGGATCGGGGGATTGGCATCAGGAGCGAGAAAGTGTATAGACTACACTCTGAGCCTGCAAAGTCTCTAGTTAGCAGCAACAGTAGTCAGGGTGAGTTGTGCCATAGGAGGATGACACACTTACACCATGGAGCATTGATTCACTTGAGACAGGTTGTCATTAGATTTCCTCAGGTATAAGAGGAAAAGCATAACCACTGCAAGGGTTGCGCTTTGAGGAAGAACATCAGGAAGTCTTTCCCACATAGTGAGCACAAGTCTAAGGAGCCCTTGCACTTGGTGCATCTAGATGTATGCAAACCTATGAGTGTCCATTCTTTCAGTGGTTACAATTACATCGTAACCTTCATTGATGACTATTCTAGGAATACCTAGATCTATTTCCTGAAGTCCAAGTCGGAGGCCTTTGAGAGGTTCTAAGCGTTCAAGACTCTCATGGAGAACCAAACATGAAAGAAGATTTGGGTGTTAAGGACAGACAAAAAGGGAGAGTACAGCTCCAATGAGTTCATAGAGTATTGTTCGGCATAGGGGATCAAGAAAGAGCACATTGTGCCCCATACCCCCCAGCATAATGGAGTTGCAAAGCGGAAGAATAGGATTGTGGTAGGAGCAGCCAAGGCCATGCTATTTGATCATGGATTACCACTATTCCTTTGGGCCGAGGCATACATGACTGCAGTGTACATTCAAAACAGGTGTCCCCACACAACTTTGGGAGGAATACACCTAAGGAGTTCTTCACAGGAACTCGACCATATGTGAGTCACATTTGCATATTTGGGAGTGTCTGCTATTGTCATGTTCATGCTGATGCTAGGAAGAAGTTGGACCCTTCTGGAGAGAAGGGGTTACTTGTTGGATACAACGAGACTTCGAAGGCATACATAGTATACATCCCTGCTCACAAGAGGATCATTGTGAGCAGGGATGTCCAGTTCGATGAGGACAGGGCCTGGTGGAGATCTATGGACTTACCAACAAAGTAGTAGTCAACACAGGACATGGGGGTCAAGTTGGAAGAGCCAGAGGTACAAGTGCAAGTATAGACACATGGAACAAGTTTTGGTATTCAGAGGGAGTTAGGTGCACATGAGCAACAGCAGGAGGAGGACATCCAACAGCCACAGCAGGTAGACACTAGGCCATGACCTAAGTGGTATCGATCCACTGTTCAGGATTCTAGGCAGGTGAGTCTTCCACATAGATCTTTTAGATGAAGTGTACCACTAGAGAGACTCAGTTATATGGCACTGATGACAGAGTTGATTAACTCTAAACCTTCCAGTTTTGAGGAGGCTGCACAACATGAGGTGTGGTAGGAGGGAATGGTTGAGGAGTATGAATCAATCATGAAGAACTAGGCATGGGAGTTTGTGCCAAGACCTGAAGGCAAGAAGGTGGTATGATCCAGGTGGATCTACAAGGTGAAGCATGCAGCAGACGAAAGCGTGCAGAAGTACGAGCCGCGCTTCATGGCTAAGGGGTTTTCATAGAAGGAGGGTATTGACTATGAGGAGACCTTCGCACCAGTAGTCAGGTATTCTTCCATTCAGACCATCATCTCTTTAGCAGTAGAGATGCATTGGTGAGTCCATCAAATGGACATCAAGACTGCCTTCCTCAATGGAGTGATAGAGGAGGTATATATTGAGCAACCAGAGGGGTTTGATGTTGAGAACAAGGAGATGCATGTATGCAGACTGCACATAGCTCTTTATGGGCTCAAGCAGGCACCTCAAGCATGGTACTCGAGGATAGACAACTATCTACGGGAGATGGGATTTCAGCAGAGTGAGGCTGACCACAACCTGTACTTCTTGACAGGTGAGGTGCCTCTCATACTGGTCTTATATGTGGATGATCTCTTTCTTGTAGGAGATGAAAGGTTGATTGGAGGTTGCAAGTCCAACCTTGCAGTGGAGTTTGAGATGAAAGACCTTAGGTTGATGCATTACTTTCTGGGCTTGGAGGTTTGGAAGAGAGATGGATGATTCTTCATTGGACAGGGGAAGTATGCAGTAGTGATCTTGAAGAGATTTAGGATGGAGGAATGCAATCCTATGGCCATACCTCAAGTTTCCAACTGGAGGAAGATTGATGCATCAGGATCAGACAAATTTGATCCTACCTTGTATCGTCAGCTTATCGGATCACTTATGTATCTGGTCAACACACGGTTAGACATTAGCTTTGCAATCAACCTTTTGAGTTAGTTCATGGTGGACCCTTGGAGAGTGTATTGGGCGGATGTGAAGCACATACTTTGCTACATCAGAGGTAAAGTGGAGTATGTATTGGTTTATGAGTGCAAGGGGATTGTATAGTTAGCAGGTTTCACAGATACTGACTGGACAAGATGTGTAGAATACCAGAAGAGTACTTCAGGTTGTTGTTTCAGCATTGGGTCAGGGGTTGTCGCTTGGTTTAGCAGGAAGCAGAATTCAGTTGCATTGAGCTGGATAGAGGCTGAGTACATGGCGACCAACATGGATTCTTGTTAGGGTATATGACCGAGGAAGTTACTTTTAGGGTTGTTCAAGTGTGAGCAAGAGGTTACTGTAGTTCACTGTGACAATCAGAGTGGAATCAGGCTATCTAAGAATCTAGTGTTCCATGACTGGAGCAAACACATAGACATTAGGTACCACTTCTTGAGAGATTGTCTTCAGAGAGGAACCATTCTGTTGGATTACATATAGACAGATGAGCAGGTGGCAAACATTTTCACCAAGGCACTTTGTAGACACAATTTTGTGAAGTTTAGGGAAAGATGGGGTTGCTACCGAATCCCTTCCTCGTTGAGAGGGAGTGTTAAACTAGCAGCAATAAGGAAGGTCTTCCTGCATGCATGTGTCCTTGCATGCAGAATACTTAAATTAGGAAGCGAGTTGTATTTAATTATTTTTCCTAAGTTTACTTTGGAAAATAATTAAAGTGATCTAATTATTTATTGACTTTAACTGAAAGTGAAATTAGGGTTTTTTCTTTACCTAATGTTATAAAAGAAAGGTCAATTGGTGGAAAGGACACACACTTGTATTCCGAAAAAGATAGGATACATATAGAGAGAAGAAGTCATACAGAGGATTTAGCTGAGAAGCCGCAGGAGCTAATAGACAGGGTGACCGAGCTTCTGGGCAGGAGGAAGGCCGCACAGGCCTCATAGGAATCAGCTACAGAGGAGGATGTACTACCGTACAAAATTCGATATAGCTTTCGTATAGACTGTACGGATTGTGTACAACAACCGTACAACTGTACAGATCCATACCGCACGTGTGGGAGGCTGTACTGATGGCCGTACAACCAAGCAGAGGTGTGTTGGGTTTTAGCTGGGGTTGTCCAATGATTCTGCCGGGTACTGCTTCGCCAGGTTTGGGTGATTTGCAGTGATTGTAAAAGTTCCATATTTTCTCTATAATAAAATCCATATATGACTGTTGCGCCGGTTTTCCCATCTTGGGGTTTTTCTGGGGGTTTCCATAGCCAAAATAATAGTGTGTATATTGTGATGTGATGTTATGAATTATTTCTCAGTACTTTATATTCCGCTGCATACTTGTAAAATATATTTATGTGTGGTTATTAGTAGAAATTTTGAAGACACTATTTAGCCCTAGTTTGAATATTAAAGGAAACTTTACACAAAGTAGCTATCTCAGTGCCATCAAGAGCATATCCATATGTCATGACAAAGAATCAACATAAGTTGGGATAGAAATTCCTCCCTCTTTATATCTTCCCTTATGCAAAAATCACATGGTGCATCTTGATCTTGACATCAAATTGAACATGTACAATTAGAGGTGTAAAGGTGTCAACATCATATCACCCTCATGCAATAACATACATGCATTAGCACAATCTAGGTTAGATCATAACCCTAGATATGAGGTCATACATGAATTATTTCTAAGCTTATTTTTAAATTCAATGATTGATGCAACACAAACAATGGTTAAGCATTCTATACCAATGTCCTTTAAACATGAGCATGTACTTCTTAAATAATATTGTCATGGATAATCACACTTGCTAGTACAATATAATCCAAGATAGTTATATGATCATGATCATGAACTCTAACTTCCTTATGCTAGCAAGTTCTTGATCACATCCATCAATGAGTCATTAAAACTCTTTTGCACGAAAAAATGATCAACTATAAGGTATCATAATTATGATGCAAGTTAAGTAAGATTTCTTACTTATCATTTGTTGGTTATAAGTAACCTACCTCTTCAATCTATCAAATCCATTTTTGTGAAATAACACTTGTCAATACCACTGATATAAAAACATCTCTTTGTTCAGTTGTCATTGATTTTAAATATAGTCAATGTAAATATCAGACCTTTAACACTTTGATGGTCAAAATAAAGTTCAAACCCTTACAATGTTGAAACCCTTGTCTTGGGATCATTGTATATTATGTTAGACTGTATAACAAAGTTAACTACTAACCCTAAGCTCTGATACCATGTTAAAGTTTAGGGTTAGGTTAAGATTTGACATTAAAAATACGCTTTAATGCATAAACATAATTAAAACAAAGTTAGATTCAGAATAATATTACTTCAATAAATTCAAACATCATTTTCATCTCTTTCAAATTTAACGCTCCACTGGTCACTATGTTAAAGTTGGTCATTGATATGATTTATCAAATTCCATGTATAGTAACAATATTATAACTGATGAAACAAAACAATAATAATGTATATGAAATAATAGCAGTAAAGAACAATAACAATACTAATCTAGAATTGTTTTGGATTAGCTTTATACTCGGATACTTTTAGGTTATGATCTTGTCACCGAAGGGACAAGTCACCTAGATGAACAAATGATGTACCTTAAGAGAGAGCTTAAGAGGGTTATAGTAGTAAGGGTACAAACCTCAAATTCTTAAACAAAGTGAAGAGAAACTTCAATCCTTTATTCATGCTTCAACAACACTTCTTAAGAAGGAAAAGACATAGGTCACAACTCAACCAAGAAACACAGTCATGACAACAGAGAGACACAATCATTCCCAACAGAGACACATAGTCATGCCTAGCAGAGACACATATTCATGCCCACCAGAGACACATAGTCACTCCTAGTAGATAGATACAATCATGCCCAACAGGGAAGACATATTCACGACCAACAAAAGACACATAGTCATGCCCAACAAAGACACACAGTCATGCCAAGCAGGAAATACACAGTCACGACCAATAGAAGACACAGTGACAACAGCAGCAGAAGACACAGTCACGACAGCACAAGCAAGCTGAGTGGAGAGGTGGCAACAACTCAGAAATAGCAGTAGAAACCTAGACATCAACACAATTAGTAGAAACGAACCCTAGAGCAGGTGTAGGATCATATCTCCAAACTTGTCTTGTCAAGACACACTTTTGGAATGGAGGAGTGGACTTAATTTATAATCTTGACGAGCCTTTTAGAAAGGTCACTTAGGCAACCCTAGGTTTTAGGATGGTCAAACATAAAATAAAGTTAAGTGAACTTAAGATAGGGTACCAATGGTCCAAAGGTCTTACAAAATAAAACCATAAAGTTAAGTTGACTTAGGATAGGGTACCAATGGTCCAATGGTCTTACAAAATAAAAACCATAAAGTTAAGTTGACTTAGGATAGGGTACCAACGGTCCAAAAATAAAAAATAATAAAATAAAAGTCATCATGCTAAAGATACACATAATAAGAGTGCTAGGACCAAGTAAGAAGATAAAGGACCATAAGTCAATCAAAGGGGTCATAATAAGAAGGTAAGAAAAACCTCATACCCACAAGACCAAGGTGTACTATAAAGGTGGACAAACAACCCCTTTTACCCATAGGACCAACAAGACCAAGGGATTTAATATTTTCTCTCTCAAACTATATTGTCAGATGTATTCCGTATATTTGTATCACCACTGTATAAGGAGAAGATCCAAACTGGATGATGTGATCCTCTGGTCCTTAATACTGCTCCTAAGGGTTAGGTGCTGGTGACATCATCAAGGGGTGGTCAGTCTCTTGAGAAAAAACCTAGCAATACTTGATTAGGAGAGAGGACATCACACATCATAATATTGGTTAAATTAACCAAAATCCACTTGGTTAACTAACCAGGAATGTACCTGCAGGAATTGCTTGGTCCAAAACCAAGAATCTGTCTGGTCCCATACTAGGAAGTCTTTGTCTCAACCTGCAGGATCTGCTTGGACATCGTGTCCAAGAAACTGTCTGGTCCTTGTTATCACAGATCTTGTATTTTCCCCACTTGATTAATCCTGTAAAGGATGGTAGTGAGGACATGCAACCAAATTCGTGACCTACAAAAACCCTAACCCCCAAAGGATGGATGGTTGTCACATCGGTTAGACTTCCTTCACTTTATGCCACTAGAGAAGCCCAAGTGACAATGGGGGAGACCCAGATCTATCTTGAAAGGAAAGATCTAAAGCAAATCACTAGATCAGACTCCTGACAGAGAATACATAAGGTGAGTGCCTGAAACCCTAGATCCAGAAGATATGTCACAAATTAAGGTGCTTTAGTAAAGGTGGTTAATTAAGCTAGTAATGTTACTCAAGATGGATAATTAGGTGGCTTGTGAAGATTCAGATTAGATCTAGGATTTTAGTGTGCCGGTTCAAATGATCAAACCTGGACCTTGGGGGGATTTAAGCATATAATTGTGAAATTCCTAGGATGAGGTTGATATTAAGAATTATGGCTTCCTGTACACTAACTTGGATGACAGATTCAACAACTGGAAGATCCAAGTGAAACCAGACAAAAATACATAGAGAAACCAGTTTACATATAGAGAGGGGTGCCCTCTTTCCTAGAGATCAGTGCCTGAAGGTGGGTAAATGGAGTTTATAGCTAACGCGTAAAAAGGAGAGGAGGTTTCGAGGGATGGTCGACAAAACCCAAATCGCCAAACTTTGCAGATTCCCAGTGCAAATTGGTATGGTGAATTTTCCTACTTCTACTGAGGGTTTTCTGAATAAAAGTAGTGATGGGCAATGCATGAAGAAATTAAATGGAGGAGAATTTAGTAATTTACGCGTGAGATGTACTTGGATTTTGTAGATTACCTATGAGATGATGAAGAATGTTGCTTTCTTGATCAAATGAGTATTCTGGGAGAGATCTTGATGTAGTTCAACTTCTGCCAATGACCCTAGCGCCCCCTTCAACCTGTCAAACCAGAGAAAATCAAATGGTAAGACAAATGAACAAGATCTGAAGAATAAATAAAGGACAGGAAATGAAAAATCATTAAGAAAGAGTTACTCCTTGATCAGAACACCTAAGAGTCGGGGCAAGGTGAGTTTCCCCACAGATGCGCCCTCCTCTGACGCGCCTCCTTCAACCTGCAGATAAATGGGTAAAAGAAATATACAAGAACTATCCCGAAACAAGCTTAGTACAGAAAGATGACAAAGCCAATCATCAAATTATCAACTCATCAACAATACTCAAAGTGTAATACCAGACAAATCTCTTTATTCAATATTCTGGTACAAGAGCTCATGAAATACAATGGGGGGGTCACCTCTCTTAAATAGTTAGAGAGTGTGTCCACATTTCAACTAACTATCATCCGATGGTTGAGATTAAGACATCATCAACGGTGGAGATCAACAATACAAATATCATCACATGGATCAAGTGACCACATCAACAAGGGGGGCACGCTTTGCTCAAGGATGCATATCTAAGGTGAAAGTCACAATATAACATAAGATGTAACATGATAATACATAAATGGGGGTCATTAGGGGATTAATTCACCCTATGCCCCATTACAACTTCATAACAAATGATATAACAGTGTAATACACCATTAGCCAAGTTGAGGGGGTACCCCTTGGGGGTCTTCCTCACTGACTAGGCCAAAATAAAATAATCCAGACCAAATGCTGAATGGAAACTGCTGAAGAACTATTTGGAGAGCCAAAACACATCATTTGCCAAAATTCCAAGCCATTTCCTTGACCCAAGAGGCCAAATCGATTTTTTAGTGAAATTCCTAGTTCATTTTTGCAGGTACATCCTCCGAAAAATGATAAAACCAACATAACTTTGTCTAGGATGAGAACTGGGGAAAATTGACTGCACTGGATGATTTGGAGACACATAAGAATGGTATAAGTGACCACCCTGGAACACTGCACTGCTCTAGGAGAACCAAAACAATTGCTATCTGTAATAAAATTTGATCATTTGGCCAAAATAAAGTGATAATAATCACTTATCAGGAGATCTGGGGCCAAACTCTCAAAATTGAAACCACAGTATTGGTCCTAGGCATGTTTGGAACAAATTTAAGCCATGTTGTTTTTTGGGTCACTGCCTTGGGAACCATGCTTGACTTGGTCAACTAGGTTAACCAGGTCAAAGTACCCAAGTTGAAGGTGAGAAACTGTATCCATATGATCCTGTAAGCATCCAGGTTAAGAAATGATCCAATGGTGTATATCAAAACCAAGATTAAATCATGTTATTCATAATAATGGTGACAATAATAATAATATTAAGTAAGATATACCTGTGCTTTTGAAAAACCTCATAACCTTTTGGAAGTTTGCTTGTTCATGCCATACTTACAAAGTGTACATAATGAGCTAGTGCTGGGTGAGGATGGAAAGCAAGGATAGGTAAAGGGAAATGAATTATGACTGACTTTGACTAAGTGATCTCTCTAAATGATAACCAATACACTCAACCAAAGTGACATGTACATGACAGATAACAATAAGGGATGGAGGTGTCTCACAGGCGGGTAAAGTACTTGGGCTTGTTTCCTTTAGACTCTAGCAAGTTTTCCTTTGCACTTATTTGCAACATAGATCAACCTTCAAAGGTAGGTGCCCTGGAAGACTTATGGGCTTCAGTACTAACAAGGACATAACCTTTGCAGGCTAGTCTCACCTTGTTTCCCTGTGGGGGAAAATGAGCCGAACATTATACAAAGAGTGAGCACTCATCCTTTGACCATTGATCTTCTTTTTCAATAACTTTTATTTTTCACAATATAGTAGCCAGCCTACAAGAGCAAGTGCCCCTGAAATCCTTCTAGGCTCCAGTAAATGACTAAGGCCTAGACCCGCTGCTAGCGAGCAGTCCATAGCCCCGATGAGTTTGCCTCTCCCTGCTGCCCCTATGGAGGGCAGATGAGCCTTACATTATACAAAGAATGAGTTCTCAACCCCTTGGCCACTAACTACCTTTTAAACTTTTATACTTTTGCATCCTTTAGATATAGCTTTTATGCATTTCGATGCTTTAGTGTTTAGCAACACTGTTTGGTGGAGCAGTTGTTTTGAAGAGTAAAGGAGAACTTCCCTGTGAACCCAACCATACTGGCCAAGCCACATACTTCATAGCCAAAGATACAAAACAACATGGAGTCTATCATGTACAAGGGTCACGATGGGGAAAAGACATTCAATCTCACAAGTCTCAATCAATCTAAGTCATGGGGTAAACTTCAAAAATGGATGAACTGGATGTGCGGGGACAAGTGACACATGGAACCAACAAAGTACTAATGTTTACTCTTTGTACAAGCGTGGCATAAGTAACAGCCTTCACATCAAGTTCTTTGATTAGTCATGGCACAAGTTCAAGCATTAGTACAATATAAGCATAGGTCACCATAATCATCCTAACAAAATAAGCATAGGTGTTTGACATACATCATAGAGAAAAATCAAACTATAGAAGCGTATACCTGATCTCACCATATATACTTGTCTCCATCTAATAGGGCCCCTCTGTAACTGTGTGTACCATATTTGATATGCTGCTGTGATGAAATGAACTAGGTCATCACTGAAAGTATCTCAATGGACTAATGAATCTCAGTCCTGACAAGGAAAATCCGATGAACAAGGCTCTGGAATAGCTGAAGCTGTAATGATCCATGCTAACATCCCATGTGAAAAATAGCTCGAAAGAAAATAAGAGATAAGTCTCTATGCTTCATCATGGTAGCCCAACTGCAAAATGTATATGTAATAACAGTCCCTTGCCAGAATATCCTAGAGACATATAGGGTCCCTAACCATATGTTAGGGACTTTGCCATGGCATCAACCTGCTTGGTCCCAGACCAAGAACCGCAAGAGACTACTGGGGGCCCTAGGGTACCTTCTTGGGTCTTACTTTTCCTTGGTTATCTGACTATGGTACCATCCTCCCTGAGAATGGGTCTCACAACTACACTATCTTTAACCGTTTACAATTATCTAGCTGTTAAGATTTTAGAATCAGAGGCCTAAACTGTTACCATGAGCTAAAAAATTTAATACAAGAAACCCATCAATTAGGTTCTTCAAGTAAATCATGATTCCAAATGAACCTCAATCCAAGGTGATACCCTTTTTTATGAGGGCAGGTTCATGAGATTGACAGCGTCCTTCCATGACAATGTTTAGGTTTTGATTAAGGGAGAAGTGCAAAGCTCATTTTGTATCATCTTTTAGGGTTCACATTCTTAACCAATCACAATACAATTTCACCATCTTTATATGAGTTACCAAAAGGACCAAAAGTTTGAGCAAGTTTACAGAGTTATATGTAGAGGGATGGATGAAGTGGTAGGGGTTTCCCATACATAACATATTATGGACCATGTTGTTTCTTTACATTTTGACATAAGATGGTTAATTATAGAAATGATGATATGATGGCCTAAAACAATATGAAACATAAGTTAGAAAAATTTCGATTTAAAATAACAGTCACATTTATAAGATATTCACTAAATATGTTCTTATTGTAGTGCGGTTGTGTCCATTGTCTAGTTTGGATGAAAATTCCAAAGAAAATAGTCACTAATCGATCGCATTGTCTCTTTCATCATCGCGACATTAAATTCTTGAGGGAAGTTGACAATAGGCATGATGAAAAAGGGCCCACCAAAATTTGTTCACTCAAGTAATATATGTGACAGAAGCTACACTTCGTGCTTAATTCCCTAATTCATATAGCTACAAGCTACCTTAGCATTCACATCTCTAATTACCTCTTTCATGCACCCAGCTTATAAAAGTCACGAGGACCAGTGAGGACCTCCCAAGCCACTATGAGGCAATAGGTGCCTAGTAAGCATCAATTTACATGTGATCCCTGCCAGTTAAAAAAAGGGAATGGCATAAAATGATGTACACAATATTATGGCAACAAATTTTGTGTTGGTTGGAGTCTCGAACAATATTTGTTAGGAGTGACTGCGATGGGTCTACACATATAATCAAGTATTGTTTGACAAAGTTGATTTCAAATATAAATTATAATACAAGGGGACTTGATTGGAGGATTAAAGAAGTTGGACTTTGGATGTTAATTTTATTATACAATGTAAACACGTTTTATTTGCTTTAATCAAGCTAGGGTAAAATGAATAGAAAATGTAGCCATCTCCTTGGAGTGAGTCATTAGGCAATGTTGTAGTCTAGCACCTTTTCTTTTTGTGTTGGTTACAGATTGTTTGGAATACCTGTTAGAATACAACATAGCTAAGTGATGCCTACACGGTATTTCCACACAACACTATCATCAACCCGTTGATGATACCAACCTCACATGTAGAGCTACTCAAAGGATTGTTTTAGAGGTCCTTGCAACACTATCATCAACCCATTGATGATACCAACCTCGCGTGTAGAGCTACTCAAAGGATTGTTTTAGAGGTCCTTGGAATTAAGGGTTGAGGATTTCAACTGAGAAATCACAATGTTTGTCCCAAGTTTAAAGAAATTCCACCTTGGGTCTAAGACATGGGATGAGAGCAAAGAGAAGCGTTATCACAATGTATGTCTGAGCTTTGAAGAAAGTTCACTTGGGTCCAAGACATGGGATGAGAGGAAGGAGAAGCGTTTCGTTTGATAGGAATTATTTTTGCATGTAATATCTTACTGAAGGATAGGTGGCTTTTGGGTGCTAAATAAGCTTTATAATTGCATTCTCTACTAGATCATTAAAGGTCTTTTTTTAGAAAGCAAAATTATTATTTTCACCCATGGTATTGTTGCGATGTGAATTTTCCATTCCCCTATCGTCAACTCGTTGCTGATTTCAACCTCGCATGTAAAGCTACTCAAAGGATTGTTTTAGAGTTGATGTTCTTGAAATTAAGGATTGAAGATTTCAATTGAGAAATTACAATGTCTGTCTCAACTTAGAAGAAAGTCCACCTTCGGTTTAGGACATGGGCCGAGAGGAAGGAGAAGCGTTTCATTTTATAGGAACTATTTTTGCATGTAATATCTTACTAAATGATAGATGGATTTTGGGTGCTAAATAAATTTTATATTTACCTTCTCCACTATAACATAAAAGGTCTTTTCTTACTAAGAAAAGCTATTATTTTCAGCCATGTTATTGTTGAAAAGTGAACGTGAATGTTCCTCTGTGTGGATTCCTTTAGATTCTACTACACAACTTACACAAGCCTACTTCAAATTTTTTTCACGGTGAATATTTTTAGACAAAAGAGGCAATCCTAGATAGTGTTGAAATATCTTCTAGAGATGGAAGGGAAGCTGCAAGATCTAGCTTCACTTTTCTGAGCTCTTGATTAGCAACATCCAACTCATCAGCGGCCTTAACGTGATTTTCTCTTGCAACAATAGGTTCTGATTTCCAACCTGTATTATTCTCCTTGGACATCTTGATATCTGCGGGTTCTAGTTCCTCTGCACGAGGCCTAGCTATTTCAGTGGCTTCTTTGGCCTTTTCTTTAGACTCCTTTATCTTATCCAGTTTCTGAGTTAAATCTTCCACAACTTATTTTGGCCTCTTCCAGCTCAAACAGGGCTTGAGCTTTGGTAATTTCTGCATTCTTCAGTTGTTCATTGAATTTTTCCAATTCCTTTTGTGTTCGATGAAGTTTTGTCTCCTTAGCTATGCGCCTCTATAAACATAACAGAGGAATGAGCCCCAAAATAATAAGCCAATGGAGCATGAAGCTATTTGTATAGGGAAACATCTTACCATACATTTCAAAAATGGATCAGTGATATATCACATTTGAATAATTTATACTCTATTTCTAAACCGAGCATTGTGAATAAAATTCAAAATTACCTCTGCAACAGGAGGTTTACTTCTTTTTCCATCAGCTCTATCTCCAAAATCTCCCTCCCCAAACGAAAGGTAACATTGACAACAACGTTAACTAACTCAAAAGTTGTTGTTGTGTCTATTTCTCCGCACTCCATTCTAGGAGAAAAGTTTACATTTTGAGAACCATTGTCTTCCATGCGTTAACTAACTCAAAAGTTGTGGTTGTGTTTATTTCTCCATCATAGGAGAAAAGTTTACGTTATGGAAGAGATTTGAATCAATTGTGAACATGGAAATGTAGGTACAAAAGGATATGTAGCTTTAGTCAACACGATATCCATGACATTCGAGGTAAAACTAATTACAAAAGAGATCAATAAATGTCATAAAATCTTAACCAAACCAATGCCTTTGATAATTTTTTGAACTCTGTTGACTGTAACATTAAAAAAATTGAATCTCAATGAGTTTTCTCTTGTGCAAAGCTTTTCATTAATTGCAGTCAAATTTACCCAACAACAAAGAGCTGCTTTTTCATTCATAACCTTCAGTAGCCAATAGAGAGTCCAAAACTATATTTGGGTACAGTGTTATCCTATGCTACTGCAAACATAACCAACCTTCGGAGATTCTGGAATTGAATAAAATCAATAGTACGTTGTGACTTTTCATGTAAGTGAATATTTTTAAAAACTTCATGAAAAATGGCATTGCTTGAGATCTACTACCCTCAAATAAAAAAAGAGGAGAGCCCAAACATTTCATTTAAGGTGGTTTATTGATTAGAACTGATTTATCCACAAGATGGAGAAAAAGTAAACAATTACACTAAGGCTTCCAAGACTTGCAAATTATATGGGTTTCCAATAACTCTAAGAAAGCACAAACAGATACTAACTTGTCTCTCATGACAATAATTCAAACGCAAGCTTTGTACACAAGATATTGACCACTCTCTCAATAGACAACCAAAAGGTATATGTATTTGTAGCTCTAGTGATCTCAAGATTATAGATTGTCCATATTAATGCATGTAGATCGAGATGCCCCAATGAACAGATGATTAGCCACTAATAATCATTATCCAATTCCTTCTTAGACTTTATGACCCATCTTTTGGAGATGGCATAGAGACAGAAAATATATTCTCTTATTTTTGTATTGCACTAAAATAGTTGTCCAAATACATCAACATTGACATGATTTCAGTTTGTCCAAAAAACAACAGCTTCAACTGACTTACTCAATAAATAAGTCCAAACAAATATATATATACATGTTCCAAGTTTCTTTGGCTAATCTGTGTACAAAATAATTATCCATTTCCATTGGTATTGTCACCAACGCCAAATGTAATGAATAATAATCATCCTGTGTCTATATACTCATCTTTTGCCAAAAGTCACATGTCTAAACCCCTAAGAATGTCTAATAATTGTAGACCACAATAACCTTGGCAACAAAACTTCATGGGTTGCATTTTCTCCTGCAACAAGTCCTTCATGTGACAACAAAACTTCATGGGCTGCATTTTCTCCTGCAGCCGCAGTCCTTCATGTGTATCTAGGAAGATCCAGAATTTCATGCTCAGTGACATCCGCCATAGAGTTCATAGGTCTTAGTCTATATAACTTACTTGTAATCAGCAAAAATTTCAAAGCTTTCTAATTGAACCTCCTCCTTTTGGGATTCGATATATGATGCAGGCATTTCTCTTTTTGCAAATACTCCACGACAATTGCCAACTCATATGAACTAATTATTATTTTAAACAATTGACCATCTAGCATGTCATTCTAAGTTTTTCCCTCCTAACTATTTTCATAACTAGTTTCAATATGGAAGCGATGGTTTAGCCCAAGTTTCAATAGGCGTTCTTTATGGCTATAAAAAGACTTCAAAACCAAGCTCCTAGAATAACATAACCTATCCGCATAACCTTCCTGGCATACTGGGCTTGATTTGAATGTTTTTTAGTGCTTGAACAATTTTGAATTTAGAAGAAAAGCAGAAACTTACAAATTCTACTCGAAAGATAAGTAGGATAGTTTATATTTCCTTAGCCAAGCTATGCCAATATAGTTTCTATTATAATATTGGACGCATGCATAGGTACATGGAATGGTTTAGACTTTAGACAAATATGTAATTTTAAAAAATGGGTGCTTTGACAATGCTTTGCTTCAATAAATTAAAGGCCCCATGTTTTAGTACTTAGGGCTTCAATTAAAAACTTTGCTACAAGCTTCCGTCTTCAAGATTTCAATTTAAGTCTTTAATACAAGCTTAAGTGATGCAGACACTTACGCTGTAGGGCACTTAAAGAATATGGAAAAAACATAGATCGAATGTAACAAGGAAAACAACTAATTCTAGGAAGAACAATAATACAATAAACAGATCCAATTAACCATGGAAGTTTCTAGAATCTGATGCATCTCTTCTTAGTCTATTAGATGGGAACGCAAGCCTCAAAGACACCTTATGATGCAATAAGATGCTACAGTTCAGAATGCACAATAGACAACCAACCACAGTGAGAATAATAGATGGAAAACAAACAGATAACCACCACTGCATCACACATTTAACAACTGGGATTAATACAACAATGTTTTTTTATTCATGCACACAAATATTTATTACAGATTTCATCATCTACAACACTCCTCTTTGAGTAGCAACCACATTTGGGAATTCACTTTGACACCCACAGCGTGCATGCTTTCAGGTTGTTGCAACTCTCCTCTGCTGCCACTCTTCTCTATTGCAACTCCTTTCCTGGACCAATGTTTCCACACTTCCTCCTCTCTTGTGGGCATTCCTGCATTCCACTTCCAGGCCGGGTATCTACGCTTATACATGTGCTCCTTTTTTTTCTACCCTGGCCCATGCCCATTGATATAAGCAAGATTGGAATACAAGAGGAAAATCGTTGAACTCCCACTGAGCCGTTTTGCAGTTGGAAACGATTTGATTTGGTTATTAGTGGGTGAGAGTTGTTTTATTCCAATTTCTAACGGGCCATAAAACCTAAACCTAAATCGAATTTATTAATAAAAGAAACCATAGTAACATCGTGCCATTTATTAACACATTATTAATTAATGACATCTGGATTGCTAACTACTTTATTGTTAACTATTTGTTATTACTGCAGGTTCAACAATTTTTACTATGGGCACAATTGCCACTTGTAGATATAATGCACCAAGCCTCCATCCTCTCATGTCTTTGCACAAGTATCATCATGAGTAATGGCACGAGTACCAACTTGAGTTACAACAACATGATATTTTCTTCAGTGGAACCTGAAGTAGCTTGCTGTAACACCATGTCTATCTTCTCCCATAGTAGCGCCCAATTGTTGTAGCAACAACCACACAAGTAACATCATCGAAGTCCAACCTATGATTGTGCAAGATAACTTGTTGAACCAGGAATGCTCCTGCATCAGACACTTGAGTTTGAAAATTTGAGCTTCATTGCTCAAAAGGGAGGTGAAAACATGTGTATATTTGGACATCCTCCTTTGCCCATCTCTATTGAAAACATCTACTATATTTTCTTTAACATTCTGACCCAAAAATATTGCACATCTTCCCCATTCTTGAACAACTCTTCCCTTTCTGTCATCTCAATGGCATTCATTGTCTTGTTGTTTGTTTCCTTAGGTATCATTGCTTGTTGTATCCACTTCACAAACAAACCTTTCTTGTTTCTATCAACTTCACTTTTTGAAGTCTTCTACATAGCCACATCTTCCACACCATTTGTTGCATTACCTACAAACATACCTTTTCACATAGCATTGTGGGAATGACACACCCCCATCTGCTCTTCATTCGAAACTACCTTTTTTGTAGCACCCATTCTTTGTTCTTTCTTTTCCTTAAACAATTGTTGCATATCTTCCTGCTTCTCTACTCCCTTCACATATGACAAAATCATCACTTTTCCTTCCTTCTCCTCTTTCAGAATTAAAGAACACAAATTGAATTTCTTCCCATCTTTCTCAAATTGAAAAGTATTTTTTCTCCCATCATGCGTGACCCTTCTATCAAACTGCCAAGGCCTTCCCAATAAAATGTGACATGCATCCATGGGAAGAACATCAAACAAAATATTATCAATATGATCTCCCAATATTAAAAGTAATCAAGCACTGCTCCCTTACAATGACCCTTTTCCCATATTGTAAACATGGCACCCTATATGCCTCTAGATTAGGGGCACACATTAAATTCAATTTGTTAACAACCTTCGTAGACGCTAAATTTTCAGAACTACCACCATCAATAATCAAATTACAACACTTGCCTTCAATCTTGCATTTTGTTCTGAAGAGTGTCTTTCTTTGTTTTGGTTTCTTCTCAACCTCCTTCTCAGATTGCAACAATATCTTTCTCATCATCAAATTTCCCCTAGCTTTGACCGCAATTCAACCACCTCATTTGTTGCTACTGTTGGTTCAGTTTCAATAAGATGTCCTCTCCCATCTTGTTGTCTTACATCCTTCACAAGTTCTGGACATTCAAATGCCCCATGGCCTGGTGTCCCACTTCTGAAGAAAATGATTTCAGATTTGCCTCCTCTACCTCTACCTCTTATTGTTCGATTGCATCCTCTATCCGCATCAAATCCTTTTTCAGTAGTCTCCTCCATTGCATTGCAACTAATTTCACCTTCCTCAACTTGCTTTTCCTTTTGCTTCCCTCTCCCATATACTGGGGTTCTCTTTGCATTTTGTTGTTTCCTTAACAAATTTTCCTTAATCCTCAAGGCTTGTTGGTAATCCTTTGCCACTAAACAAAATTTCAAAACATTAAACTCATCTTGTATAGCATAATTCAAACCAATCACATACCGGGAAATGGATTCCAGACTCTCCTCATTCTGTCCAAACCTTATAGAAAGTTTGTAAAACTCCTATGTGTACTCCTTTATTGACATCTTGATTTGCTTCAAATTCTACAACCTCCTCAACAAATTCAAAGCATAATCCATGGGAAAAAAATTGTGTTTCATTTCTATTACCATCCTATCCCAAGTATTAATTTTCTCTCTACTACCACTTTCTTCTTTGATGGTCTCTAATTCTTCTTCATCATTGTTGTCATCCCTTATCACCTATGTAATAGCTCTTCTATGAGTTGCCTTAATGGCATCTAGTCCGTCCATCATTGTCCTCATCATTGTTTTAAGATCATTCACATCTTCAGCATTTTCTTTCCTTCTACTGTGACCTATTCCTCTATGAGCCATCAATATTACTCTTCTTTGTGATATCTTCTTGTGAGCTCCCCACTTCACTGGCATTCACAAATCTATCAATCTTCTACCGATCCATCTGATGCTCCACACGCAGGCTCAAATAGCTATGATACCACTTGGTGCAGCAAGCTACTGCAATTCAAAATGCACAACAGACAACTAATCACAAAGAGAATAATATAAGGCCAACAAGCAGATAACCACCATTGCATCACACATTCAACAACTGGAATTAATATGATAATTTTTTTTATTCATGCACAAAAGTATTTATTACAAACTTCATCATCTATGACATTCCACTTTGAGTATCAGCCACATTTGGGAAGTTACTCTCACACCCACAATGTGTATGCTTCTAGGTTGTTGCAACTCTCCTCTGCTGCAACTCTTCTTTGTTGCAACTCCTTTTCTGGATCAATGTTCCCAAACTTTTTCCTCTCTTCTAGCCATTCTTGCATACCACTTCTAGGATGGGTATCTACCCTTCTACACGCGCTCCTTTTTTTTCTACCCTAGCCCATGCCCAATGATATAAGCAAGATTGGAATGCGGAGAGGCAAACAGTTGAACTCCCATTGAGTCATTTTGCAGTTGGCAATGATTTGATTCCGTTATCAGTGGGTGAGAGTTGTTTTATTCCAAGTTCTAACGGACCATAAAACCTAAACCTAAATCTAATTTATTAATAAAAGAAACCATAGTAATAGCGTGTCATTTATTAGCACATTATTATTTAATGACATATGGATTGCTAACTACTTTATTATTAACTATTTGTTGTTATTGTAGGTTCAACAGTTTTTACTATGGACAAAATTGCCACTTGTAGATATAATGCACAAAGCCTCCATCCTCTTTCTGTCGTCACACAAGTATCATCATTAGTAATGGCACGAGCACCAACACGAGTAACAACAACATGCTATTCTCTTCGGTGGAACCTGAAGTAGCTTGTTCTAACACCACGTGTATTATCTCCCATAGTAGCACCCAACTACTATAGTAGCAACCACACAAGTAACGACATCAACGCCCATCCTATGATTGTGCATGATAGGCTGTTGAACTAAGGATGCTCTTGCATCACCTTAACATTCTACAAGGATGCATCCCATGTACTCTTCATTCAAACCTATTGGCATGCAGGCCAAACAAAGGCACCAAGTCTTTTCTTGCACGCTCCCCTGAGCATAGTCATCTACTAACACTCTTGAGCATAATCACCTCCTTGCTTTCCCTCCACCATCTTCTTTATAAAAATCATAATAAAAGAACGTGACCCTTTAATAGCATGCAAGGCCGCCACATTTCATTTTGGATAACACATGCCCTAACATGCAAACCATGCCCGATAGATGCTCCGCATTACTTAACGCCAAAGTAATTATGAATAAAATCTTCATAATTGGTTAATTATGCACCAATCACTAGATGCTCTCCATCATTAAGTCCACAAGTTATGCCTAAGAACCATGACTCATCTTTAGAGATGGCATACAATCAAGTCATTTCAGAAGCTACATAGCCTTATAAAGGGGATAAGGACTAGTGTCTCATGAGGGTTCTTTTATATAGGAAAAAATAAACAAGGGAATCATAAAGGTAACAAAGGAAATCAATGACCTGGAAATTCTAGACGTTATAAAGTATACCATTTTTCAAAGATCACACAATTCACTAGGTATGTCAAATTCTTCTTGTTTCTTAGATATGTCAAATTTAGATTCTTCTTAATTTTTAGAATCTTAAATACAGTTTATTTCTAATAATCATGTCTATATTTTAAATTTTTTTATTATTTAATTTAAGAATAGTTTGTTTTTAACTTTTAAAATTTTGTTATATCTTTTGAGCTTAAGAAATAGAAATGAAGTTCTATGCAACTTTTGTTTATTTTATTTAATAAAGGTGAATATAACAAATTATATACTATAAACTTTAACTTCGTAACCTTTTAAATTTTATTTTATTATATATATAAAAATAAAAAATAAAATAATATTCAAAAAATAATTATTTTATATATAATAATAATTAATATAATTAAATATATAATAATATTATATTTTAATATTAATTTAATTTAAGTATATATTAATTTAATTTTAATTATATTTTCATATCATTTCTTTTTTCTCAAACATGTCTAAATATATCATAGTTTTCTCAACAACTTACAATGAATAGATTTGTCTTTGATTTATGGATATATTATATGTTTTATTTTAATAATATAAGAAGAGATATATTGTATATTTATTAATATATTTTATAATTATTTTTGCAATTTCTCAAACATGTCTAAATATATCATAGTTTTCTCAACAACTTACAATGAATAGATTTGTCTTTGATTTATTGATATATTATATGTTTTATTTTAATAATATAAGAACAAATATATTGTAGATTTATTAATATATTTTATAATTATTTTTGCAATTTCTCAACAACTTACAAAGAATAGATATATTTTGGATTTATTGTTATTTTTAATGAATTTTTTAATAATTCATTAACCATTCACAAAACTTTTTATAAATATATTTATAATTTTTTAACAATTCTTCAACAATTTCCAAAGAATATGTTTTGGATTTATTCATATAATTTATTATTTTATTTGACAATTCTTAACAACAATGGATTTAAAAATAAAAGAAAGAAGTTTTTTTGTCTTAGTAGTCCAGTAGAGAGAAGATGTGTAACTCCTTCAATAGTCATCCTAGAGTTGATATATGTCCTTTAAAAAATTAAAATATTTAGAAAATAATATGTCCACTCAAATTAAATTAAAAAACATAAATGTATTCCACATTATCTAAACGTATACATATACACCAACATAGATCCATCTAAAAGGATCTACCAAACATGGAGAGGAATCAAATCTTTCAAGGTGCAAACTCTTTTATAGTTTTAGTTTATTTAGTTTATGTTATTTTATATATATGCAAGTCTAAATAATTTAAATTTAATTTAAACAGACAAGTTGATTTTATTAATATTTTAATATTATTTTTATAAAAACATATATCAATTCATGTAAATTCTAAAATTCACACGTGTCAATTCCTAAACATTTCCTAAACATTTTCACTTTGCACCTCTAAAAATTTTCTAAACATTTCCTAAACATTTTCACTTTGCACCTCTAAAAATTTAATTATAAATCCAGTTAAAATTGAATAACTAATAATGTTAAACACTACTAACCCTTATTATGTTAAATACTACCAACATTATGAATACACTCAATTCATAATTATTTATAAAATATAATATAAATTAAAAAAATAATAAAAAAATTCAATAACATACAAACCCAAAACTGATTCCGATTAACTTCTAACACTGAACTGCCCCAGTTTGAAAACTCCACAAAACCAAACCGTTCTCTGTTCATAGTCTCTCATGCTTCGAAGGTTTGACAAACCTTCCTGCCTTCCCCTTGAAGGTACAGCAACATTTTGGTTTCCATACAAAAATCACTTGTGGTTTTTGAGGTCCCAGTCCCATACGCGTCAAATGTTGTTCTGCCAAGCTGGTTGTCGAACGCGGTTTTCAAATCCCAATTACGCTTTACTTCCATATAAGGTAGCCATTACAATGCCCATCATTATGATGTTCTCATTGAGCAAGTTCTAACGATGGAAGCAACCAAGCGGGTGGTGGTGGTAGGAGGTGGAGTTGCAGGTGCCCATGTAGTTAGAGCTCTCCAATTGGATGCAGCTGTCACTCTTATTGATCCGTATGTTTTCAGACCACACCCATCTTAGCAGTTTTGATTTTGGTTTTGCATATATGTTATTATGTCATAAAATTGGTCTGCTAACAGGAAGGATTATTTTGAAATACCATGGGGCCTGTCGAGATGCATGGTGGAGCCAAGTTTTGCAGAGAGGTCTGTATTTAATCACAGTGATTATTTCGTCAAGGGAAGGCTGGTCACCAGCAGTGCAGTGAGTGCTACAGACACACATGTTATCACTGCATCAGGGGAATGCATTCGTTATGATTATCTGGTGATTGGAACCGGGAGAAAATTTGATGGGCCTTCCACAAGACATGAAAGGCTTAAACATTTTGAAGCAGGTCGGTCCATATACACCCACACAATCGCTTAGAGGCTTTTAGCCTTGGCATCATGAAGAAGGCAAGAATGGCTACAATCTAAGTCACCTGGTTTAAGTTACTGTTTATATATATATGTGTTTATTTTTATTTTTTGGAACTCTATGAAATTCACCTGTTCGACTTCAAGTTTCTCTTAGAGTTTTTTTGACCTTTTGAAAATTATATTGAATAAATTCGATTAAATTCGCCTGTTCGACTTCAAGTAAGTTTGGCTTGAAGTTCGACTTTGAAATTCAGCTTCAAGTTTGAAATTGAAGTTCGACTTTGAAATTTGGATTCAATTTCGAATTTAGTTCAAGTTCCGCGGATTTCGAATTTCAAGGTTAAAATTCGCCTAATGCGGTGACTAAGGCCACAGTTCAGATATCATAGGGAATGGATCTAAATTTAATTTAGTGTACATTGCAATCTTTATCCGTGGGACGAAAATATCATAGTGTTTATTTTCCAATTAGAACAAAGGATATCACAGGGAACTGATCGAAATTTAATGGGGTGTACTTTTGGGACCAAAATACCATGGTGTTTATTTTCCGATTAGAGCAAAGGCTTTGTTTTTTTGGGGGCCTTTTTTGGGGATTTTTCCTGAGCATCTCATATATCATTACTGAGCAGCAATGATGAAAGAGCTTTGCTCCCCAATGAAGGAGAGCTAGCATGCCCACGTTGACTCTGATATCAGGAGGGTCTATATATTTCTCAAAAATGTCAATCTTGGATGAAATCTGAACAGCCAACTATGATTTAAAAGTTGTGGCTTCTCTCAATTGTAACAAACAAGTCGCCCTATGAAAGGTTGCAAGATATCATCTTTTTCCATGACGAAGATATGCTCGCCAGATTGATGAAAGCCAAATGATTTTGCCTTCCTATCAAAGGATCTATTTGTTTTTTCTAAATGCATCTCATATTGATATTTCATTACTGGATAGCATTGATCAAAGACATTTGCGCCCCTAGGAGAGGTAGTCTGTCCCCTTTGTTCTGATCTCAAGAGGGTCCATGTCTTCCCAAAAATGTCAATCCTGGGTGAAATCTTGACAGCTAACTCTGATTTAAAAGTTGTGGCTTTTCTCAATTAGAAGTGATAAGTTGCCTCATAAAAAGTTGGAAGATATCTTTTCCGTAACAAGGATATGCTTCTCAGTTTGATGACATCCCAAATGCTTTTGCCTACCTATCAAAGGATCTACTTGTCTTCATAAAGACCTCTTTTCAGCAAAGGGCAACAAAAGAGTATCATATTTAGCAGTAATCCATCCCCAAAAGGCTCTAGCAATTTCACAGCTTCACATAGCATGCTTAAAAGTCCCAAGTTTTAGCTTTGTGCTGAACCACACAACAACTGTATGTAAGATTAAAGTGATTTAGCCTATCTCAGGTATTAAACTATTATGGAGGACCAACTACCCAAGCACTCTCGTTTAAAACAAGAGTTTGATTTCTAGTTACTTTGACATATCCTAGGACATCTTGTTTCATTGTCTTTGTATGGTTAATTTCCTGTTAAGATGATCTGCAAGGAGAGATAATTTTCTCCGATCTTATAATATATTTCCATGGTTTTGTAATCCATGAAGGACAATGCATAAGACTAGTAGTAGAATTCGTCCGAATCAGGCCTTTTTCGTTTGGATATTCATCCAGGAATTCGATTTGGCCGAATTCCCCCAATTCAGATTCAATTCAGTTTTAAATTCTGTTGGCATGGAGCATGGGTATTTATTTTTTTGGCTTCATGGCTTACTCCACCGATTTGTTGTCTTCAAGTGTTAGTTTTGGCAGCTCGGAGGTACTCTTGCATCAGGTGCCTAGGTGCATGGGTTCAGTAGCAAACAGGTCTCATTAATGACATTAAGTGACTATAAAAAAATGTTTGTAAAGTATTTTATGATGTGACTTTATATTTTTAAAGTGAGATGTACTTTATTAAAGTGAGATGTACTTTATTAAAGTGACTTGTACTTTATAAAGTGCACTTTTTATTAATTTAGGGTGAAAGTGACTTTTCGAATGTAATTTGATTTTAATATTTTATATAGTTTCACTTAAGAGATTTAAGTGAACTTGAGATTAAATCTCATTCATTGATCTTGTGGGCCAAGATCTAATCTTAGCCATAGAAGACAAAAGACAAACAGTTACCCAAACGAGAATAATAAAAAGAGTTTCATGAGATTATTTGCACACATTCCAAGAGAAGTGTGAGAGGCACAAACTTCAAGAGAAAGAGAGTTGAATCCTGTGCACACAAAACCAGAAAATGTTTTCTGCCAAAATGATGACTGTACAGAGGCGGTTGTACAGCTGTACCTTGCACAAAATTCGAGGAACAATGTTGTAGCAAGTTCTAAGTATTTTGACACGCAAGACGAGAAGTTTGTGTGTATTTAATTTTTGTACTAAGATTTTTGTTTTACTGTACTGTTGTTCCTTTCTCTCAGTTCATTAATAAATTTCTCGTCTGGTTTTCCCCCTAGGGGATTTTAAAAGGGTCTGTTAGACCGAAATTACTGTCTGATTATTTATTACAGTCTGCTGATATGAATTAATCCCGCTGCTATACATGTACTTAACACAGTATATTAGCTTACAGTTGCATTAGATCTGTACTGGTGAAATGTGGTTGTGCCTGTAGAAGACTAATATCATAGTTGGCTAAGTAAGTTTGGGAAATCTGATTTGACTGTGTTTAGGACAGATTTCAAACATGGTATCAGAGCGAGGTTCTAAGTTTGACAATGGACTGTGCTGTGGCAGCTATCTGTGCAAGAGCATTGTTGGTTAGTACAACTCACAGTGAATTTTTTTGTTGTAAGTAAGCCGAACCTTTTATTAGATAAGCAAAAGAGTCTCTGTAGAAACAAAGATTTAAGACAACTTTATCAATCTAATAAGCAAACATCTCAACCAGCTGCTCTTACAAAGCAAAAACCACAAACCACAAGTCTTCCACCTTCACGACACTTCCATGACCAAAATATGTTTAACCATCCCCAAAATCCCTTCTACCTAGTCCAGAACCTACCCAGAGTTACACAGTAAAGCCCTTAGCCGACATTTACATAAGAAGCTTCTATCCAAATTTCCCCAAAACAACCTAACAACCATATAATAATGCCCAGATCCAAAGACTAGAACATCTAGAGAACAAAAACAAGCCCCAACCAAGAAACAAACAGGGAGATTAATAACCTTGATGCCCGCCAGGCAGGGCGACAACATCTCCCTCAAGCTATCGCGCAGCAGCTTGCCATCCTGAGCTCCAAACCTCTCCAGCAGCTCAGCGCCCAGCCATCTTGTCTCTGCTCGCATCCCCAACACCGCATCAAATTCTTCAGCGCGCATTTGACCCAAATTTTCAGCACACCTAGTTCTAGGACGCGACCAAAACTGAATGTCCAAGTGATGGGCAATTACATCAATTTTTCTTAATGCATCAACTGGGAGTCATTCCATTGCTCCTTTCAAAATTGAATTGGGGCCTCGTCCCCTTGCTACTTAGGATCCCATTCTTCCATCAAATGCCACAACAGCCCCTTGGTAACCCAAAGCAGGGCCATCTCCCTATCATATAGCACCAGTCGACCCCTCGTAGTGCCCGAGTCACTTATCCATGGAGCCAAGGCCGCGGATTCTTCCACATGTTTCTCCTCATCCAACTCTGCCCATAATTCTTTCTCCACCGCCTCTATGTCTTCCCAGGTGGCCTACGAAACAGTGCTCTGATACACCCAGACCGCGTGGGCCGCCCGGAGTTGTTCGTGGTTTGCTTGCTTCTTTCTCGACTCGCCCTTGGATTCCCCCTTCTCCATCGCAGAAAGCACCCTCAACACCATATTATGTTTCCTTCCCTAGGCTGCCACCTTTCCAGAAGCACAATTCAGATGTTGCGCCCACACAACAATAACAACAGGAGATTGAAACCCCTTCACCCCTTAGCTAACAAACACAATATCTCCCTTGCTAGTTTTTTCGTTGCCCATCCTCTGTATGTAATGATAGTCCCAGATCCCAAATAAATCTCCCAACATACGAACCCTTTCTTCCAGACTGCTACACACTCCCCTCAGTCTATCCAGAGGTGGAACATTAAATATTTGCTCCTCCATACCATGCACTCCCCTCTCAAGCCACCTTCGTCTCCCAGCTATGACGTCCATATAATGCTCCATTAACGGTGATGATGGAACCCTTCCTACAACATGCGTCACAATTCCCTTACCATGTGCCCCTTAATTGTCGACTACTCAACGCGTATGACACTCGCATTCGGGGAACTGACAGTGAATTTTTTGACATGATAGGCATCAAGTTATTTGCTGAGATTGTTGTTGGTTAGTTTGTGAGTCTGCCTTTAATTCTTGGCTTGTGATATGAGGACAGACTTGTGGCTGCAGAGAATTTCATTCCATGGAAGGAGAGGGTCACCTTGTTGTTGAAGGAATTTGGGCTATGGAAGATAACCAAGGATGTAGTCACAAGTCCTACTGATCCTATTCTTTTGGATGAATATCATAGGAAGAATGTGAAGGCAAGGCATGTTCTTCTTGATGTAGTGAAAGACCACATCTGCCTCATGTGACCAGGAAGAAGAATGCATATCAGGTGTCAGATGCTCTGATAAAGTTGTTTTAGAGTGACAATCAAAACCGGAAAATGGTTTTGAGGGTGAAGCTGAGAGATACTAAAATGACTAACACTGACAATGTTGCATCATACTTGATCTGTATCAATGTTTTAAAACTCGGACTCGGACTCGGAATCGGCCGAGGGTCAACTCGGACTCGGCAATGCCTCGGCTGGTTTGATTTTAATGACTCGGTTTACTAAGAAACACGTAAAATATTTAATTTTTAAAGAAAAAATATATTTTAAAGATTATAATCCATCATTCCAAAGCATTAGAGACAAAACATCCAAAGTATGATCATATATATACCATATAAGGGTGAACATATCAAAATTGCACGAAGGGTACTGTATAATGTATAATTATAACTATACAATGTACATTATATATTATACATTATAATTGTAATACATTGTAATACATTAGGCTGTTATAATTATAACTACATTATAAAAATTAAAACTTAATTGTAATTTATAAATTATAACTACATTATACATACATGTAGGTTGTTCAAGTAAATTATAATTGTATTACAGCCTAATGTATAATGTATTACAATGTATAATGTATAATGTATAACTAAATTATAATTGTAATTTGTAAGGCTGTTCAAACTTCAAAGTTCAAACCTTCAAACCTTCATGCTGTATGCTGTAACTTCAAAGTTCAAACGCTGGCACCTTCAAACCTTTAGTGTGGCAGCAAACAATAGAAAACATGACTGATATTTGTCAATTTAATGAGAAAAAACGAAACAATGGTTAGCTGGAAGCTAACATACATCTAGGTAACAGAAAGTTGGTTTCCAACAATCCAACTCCTTCAATCATGTTGATTGTTCTTCATTGTTGGACGCTCCTCCAAGCCTCCATGAATCCAAACAACAATAATGCCAAATGCTCACAAACATCTTACAGCAGAAGTGTGAGCCAAATAGAGGGGCAGGGGGTCATCTTATGGCCTCAGGTTATGGTTAGAATAAAAAAGATCTTAAAAATAAAAAATAAACATGTTATTTTGGAGTCTACATTCTTAAGGGTGTCTGCCACAACTGACTCGGCTGACTCGGGTTGCAACTCGGTCAACTCGGCCGACTCGGCCAACTCGGACCCTAACTTGGCCGACTCGGACCCAACTCGGCCGACTAAGTATAAAATCGGCCACCCGAGCCGAGTTGCAGGCCGAGTTAGCTCGGCCGGGGGTCAACTCGGCCAACTCAGCCAACTCGGACTCGGACTCGGCTGGTTTTTAAAACACTGATCTGTATTACCCACGTACATGATGAGTTGGGGGTTGTTGGCGAGGTAGCAAATGAGGCAGAGTTGGTGAGAACAACCTTGAATGGCTTCTCACAACCATGGAAGGATTTTGTACGTGTAACTGTTTCCAGAGAGAACATGTCGACATGGACCAAACTTTGGGACGACTTCATTCAAGAGGAGCTGAGATCTAGCTCCACTCACATAGGCCAGCAAAAAGGTGATGATGAGGAGAATGTAGCCCTTTCAGCAAAGGGAAAGAAGAAATAGGTCCCGAGCTATGGAGCCAAGTCCGAGAAGGATATGAGCAAAGTGATATGTTTTGCTTGTCAGAGCTATGGCCACTATGTAGGCCAGTGTCTTAACAAAAAAAAGAACAAGAAGAAAGAAGAGACCGATGGTGCTGCTTCAAGTAAAGTAGCAGAGTACACGAAGAAGTTTGAGAAGGAATTCTCACTTGTCTCAGTTCTTTCGGGCAATAGTGTAGCTGAGTGTGTGGACACTCGAGCATGGTACATAGAGGGTACATAGATAGTGGGGTAGCACGCCATATGATGGGAACATGAGCAATGGTCCTGGAGTTAACATATATCGACAGAGTTATACTTACAGAGGATGGGTATGCCGACACCCATGTAGTAGAAGGAGTTGGAAGTGTTAGATTCCAACTCGAGTCTAGGGTTATCTGGAGATTGTTGTAGTGTTGTTTGTGCCTGAGTAGAGACAGAACTGGCTCTTGTTCTCACCTTTGGAGGACGACGGATATGCGGACATAGTGTGCAGTGGACATGTTATTTTATATTCGATGCATGAGAGTGTGGATGCAGCGAGATAGCTAGGCATTAGAGTTGGTAGGACATACCGAGTATTGGTTCATCCTGTTGATGGTGAGTCTGGTGGGAGGTCGGATTTAGTGGAAACAACAGTGGTAGTCAGTGGAGAAGATTCTTCCAGCTTTGTGAGGAGACTAAGTTAGTATGAGATGACTATTGAGGATGAGCGGGAGAGTGAGCAAAAATCTCGATTTAGAGTGGTTTGTCGTAGATCTCCAACACATTATTCAGGGTAGGTTATTGAGGGACCTTCAGTTTCATAGGTAGCAGCTTCAACTGTTGGAGAGAGGAGGCTGGAGATAGATCCAGGTAGAGGAGATGTCGTTAGTACCTCCCTCTCTAAGAGGGAGTGTTAGTTTTGGTAGCTTGAAGGCACTCCTATGTTAGGTGCCTAGGTGCAAGGGTTCGAGAACAAGGGGGTCTCATTAATGACATAAATTGACTTTATAAAAAAATGTTTGTAAAGTACTTTATGATGTGACTTTATATTTTTAAAGTGAGATGTACTTTATTAAAGTGAATTGTATATTATAAAGTGACTTTATGATATAAATGCACCTTTTATTAATTTAGGGTGAAAGTGACTTTTCGTTTGTGATTTGATTTTATATAGTTTCACTTAATAGATTTAAGCAAACTTGAGATTAAGTCTCATTCACTGATCTTGTGGGCCAAGATCTAATCTTAGCCATAGAAGACAAAAAGACAAGCTATTACCCTAATGAGAATAATAAAAAGAGTTTCATGAGACGATTTGCACACATTCCAAGAGAAGTGTGAGAGGCACAAACTTCAAGAGAAAGAGAGGTTTTGCATTGTGTTAAGGTGGAAGAGGAAGAGGCAGCCAAGAGGGGAACAATTTCCAACAATCAAGAGTGGCACCCATTCCCAGATTTACATAGCAGCGATGTTTTAAAACTCGGACTTGGACTCGGAATCGGTAATGACTTGGCCCATTTGAATTTAATGACTCGGATTACTCAAAAAATACATAAAATATTAAATTTTAAAGATTTTAATCCATGCTTGCAAAGCATTAGAGACAAAATATCCAATGTCTACTCATGCATATACCATATAAGTGTGAATATATCAAAATGGCATCAAGTGTACTATGCAATACATATCTAGAACAAAAAACATAATCAATGAGGCCTAAATGGCTTGTAGAGTCCAAAAAACAACATGCTATGATGCCACTACATCATATGTCAATGATCATACATCTCTTTTTGTTTAGCCTTCTCCTCTTCAAATTCATCAAACTGTTGTTGCAACTCCAACCTAATCTCTCCAATAAACTCTAAATCAGCTTCCCATGGGGCAATATTTTCTCTAACAGCAGCCAACTGTTGTTTAAATCTATTAATGCCCCCTCCTTTAATCCATGTCTTGCAACACTTGCAATACATTTTCCCTTCAATGACATCATAAATTTTCCTTTAATATTCAACTAGGGCTAAACAATGCATGCAAAATATCAACTGATAACCACACATGAATATCTTTTACAGTATGCAGCGGAATATAAAACTGAGAAATAACTCACAACATCACATCACAATATTAACACTATTATTTTGGGTATGGAAACCCCTAGAAAAACCCAAGATGGGAAAACCGGTGTAGCAGTCAGATATAGATTTTATTATGAGAAAATATGGAACTTTTACAATCACTGCAAATTCACCCAAACCTGGCGAATGCAGCACCCGACAGAATCACTGTGTAAATCCCAGCTAAACCTCAACACCCTCCTGTGTGAGTGTACGACCCAACTGTACAAAGCTTGATGATCCTGCTGCTCTCTCCTCCGTCTTCTCAGCTAAATCCTCTGTCTGACTTTCTCTCCATGTCTGTATCCTGTCTTTGTCGGAATACAAGTGTGTGTGTTCTCTCCACCAATTGATCTCTCTTTTATAACTTTAGGTAAAGCGAAAACCCTAATTTCACTTTCACTTTAACTAGTGGTAAAGCAAAAACCTTAATTTCACTTTCACTTTAACTAGTGGTTCACTAAAGTTAATTTAGATCACTTTAATTTATTTTGCAAAGTAAACTTAGGAAAAGTAAATTAAATACAACTGGTTTCCTAATTTAAGTCTTTTGCATGCAAGAACACATGCATGCAGGAAGACCTTCCTTGTTGCTACTAGTTTAACAATCAACATGGATCCATGCCTGATCTTTTCCTTTGGGGCCAATCTAGAATCTAAAAGCAAAGCAAATCTAAACATGCAAAGGAAAAAAAACTTATTATTTTTGGGAGCAAAAATAGAAAACAGGACTGATATTTGTCAATTTAATGAGAAAAAAAAAACCAATGGCTAGCTGGAAGCTAACATACATCTAGGTAACAGAAAATCGGTCTCCAACAGTGCAACTCCTCCAATCATTTTGATTGTTCTTCACCGTTGGACGCTCCTCCAAGCCTCCATGAATCCAAACAACAATAATGCCAAATGCTCACAAACATCTTACAGCAGAAGTGTGAGGCAGTTAGAGGGGCAGGGGGTCATCTTATGGCCTCATGTTATGGTTAGATTAAGAAAAATCTTAAAACTAAAAAATAAACATGTTATTTTGGAAGCTGCATTCTTGTGGGTGTCTGTCACAGCTGGCTCGATTGACTCGGGTTGCAACTCGGTCAACTCAGCCGACTTGGCCAACTTAGACCCTAACTCGATCAACTCAGACCCAAATTGACCGACTAAGTATAAAATCGGCCACCCAAGCCGAGTTGCAGGCCGAGTCAGCTCGACCGAGGTCAACTCGGCCAACTCAGACTTGGACTTGTACTTGGCCGGTTTTTAAAACACTGCATAGCAGGAGGTGGGGCGCATTGCTCAAAGAGAAAAGTGGGCACGAGTTCCAAGGAAGAGTAGCAGGGAATGTTGTTCAGTTCAACAGAAGAAAGGTCAATTTTCTAAACAAGAGAAGTGAGCATGGATCTCGAGAATTGCTGATAGAGAGGGGCCCATACTACTAAGTTTAGAGGGCCATACAACAATGTTTGTGTTGCTTATAGGCACATAGTTCAAGGAGGTGAAGTTGTTGTGTAGTTGATACAAAACAGAGTTGAATCTTGTGCACAACAAACCAGGAAAAATTTTGCTGCCAAATGATGACTGTACAGAGGAGGTTGTACAATTGTACCTTACACAAAATTTGAGCAAGAATATTGTAGCAAGTTCTGAGTATTTTGGCATGCAAGACGAAAAGTTTGTGGGTACTTAATTTTTGTCTTGTACTAATATTTTTGTTGTACTGCACTATTGTTGCTTTCTCTCATCTCATTAATACATTTGCCTTAACTGGTTTCCCCCTAGAGGGTTTTTCCAGGGTCTGTTAGACCAAAATTACTGCCTGATTATTTATTACAGTCTACTGATATGAATTAATTCTGCTGCTATAAATGTACTTAGCACATTATATTAGCTTACAGTTGCATTAGATATGTATCGATGAAATGTGGTTGTGTTCTGTATGCCTGTAGAAGACTAATATCAGAGTTAGCTAAGTAATTTTGGGAAATTTGATTTGGCCGTGTTAAGGACATTTTTCAAATATCAAGGGATGATGGTTTACTTATCTCAAATTCGTTCAAATTTGTCTGCAATCATTGTCGTGGCTCTTGCTGTTTTTGTAAGACAATAGTTCATGTTAGAGCTTCCGTTTTTGTAAGACAATACTTCACGCTAGGGATTTTTTTCTTTACATCTGACTGATGTCTAGTCTATATGCTCTCATGTTGTTTAATATTTCTACATTGTTGACTGATTGAATACTTTCCTGCCCGTCGTTGTGTTAATTGTGCCTCAAACCTTCAATAAATTAAAACTAAATTCTTTAATCCTGATCAACCTTTAAAATGTTGATTTTTCAAATCTTTAACTCAAATACTTTTTAATATTCAACTTGCCTTGAACTATTACGTTTCACCACTCTAACCATCTAGATTCTGTTACTTTTTTATTTTCTAAAATTTTGAACCAACTTATGCTTGTCTTCAAATCAATGTTGTCAGACTTAGACTCGGCGAAAACTTGACTGGCTTGGGACTCGTCCGACTTGACGACTTGGATAAGACTCGACAAAGACTTGACAAATAGGAAAATAATTCAAAATATAGTAAATTTAATGCATAAAAAATATACTAATGATATTTTTGATCCATATAAGTTATAAAATCATGTTCTATGCAGAAATTCATTAGATCATCTCATAAAAAATGATAATACAACCTTTGACACTCTGTATTTGTATGTTAATTGTGAACTAAAAGATGATTCCTTGAACAAATTCACAAATAGTACCAAGTTCAATTACATAACTCAAAAGTTATTTTTTTTGTTCATTGCCTTGTTGTTTACCATGACAATCCCTAAAAATGGGTAACTCTATCCTCCAGTTGCAAACCTATCTTGTAGCTGCTTTCAACTAAACCAACCTCCTTAAAACAAAAGCTTTCATTCCATAATCTTCGAAGGGAAACAAGTCATTCATGTTTGTTTCAATTAGACAATCCATAGCCAATTAAACTCTACAATTAAAGCAAACTCTCCATTATGGAAACCTCCCAAACCCTGAAATGCATGGCATTGTTTGTTAAGTACAAAATACAAAAGAACATGGATAGGATATAATTGGTAACTTCTATTCCCAGACATGGCATTTTCTTCTCCATCTAATCACCATTAAAATTGAGCAGTAGGTCAGCATAACTAGTACTCTCATCCTCATGCTATCTGAGTATTCTTTTTGAGTGCACATCTCCCCTTTCTATCTTCCTGGGCAGAACTTCAAACCTCTCCTCTGCCTCAAGAAGATCAATTTTATTCGATCCTATGAGCTTGTCTTGTCACCAGTCTTCCACGTGATCATTATGGTTATCCTGTAAAAGAATGGTGAGGATCCTCATGCCTATTCGCAATTTACTGTGGAAAGAGATCTTTGTCAACACAATGACTTCGTAGACCCCTAGCAACTGATCTGGGTTGCATTTATATAGTTCTTCTCCAATAAGTATGATCTTGCATAGGGTCGTCTACAGATGTATCAACGACATGAACCAAAAGTTGAGTTCTATGGAGGTGCTTTAATACAAAACAACATGGGTAGGACATAATTAGTAACTTCTATGCCTAGACATGGCATTTCTTCCCCATCTAATCACCAATAAATTTGAGCAGTAGGTCAGCATAACCAAATACTCTCATCCTCATGCTATCTGAGTATTCCTTTTGAGCGCACATCTCCCCTTTCTATCTACCTGGGTGTAACTTCAAACCTCTCCTCTGCCTCAAGAAGATCAATTTTATTCAATCCTATGAGCTTGTCTTGTCACCTCTCTTCCACATGTATGGTTATCCTCTAAAAGAATGGAGAGGATCCTCATGCCTGTTCGCAATTTATTGTGGAAAGAGATCTCTGTCACTATGGCACCATAGACCCCCAACAGCTGATATGGGTTACATTTATATAGTTCTTCTCGAAGAATTATGATCTTGCACAGGGTCGTTTGCAAATGTATCAACAACATGAACCAAAAGTTGAGTTCTGTGGAGGTGCCTTAATAATTTTCTGCAGATTGCTCTTTCCCTTTGGTAGCTCTACCCTAGCGAATCTGGTGAGTCTGAACCGAGTTTGGCGAGTCTTTGACAAGTCTTTGGCGAGTGTGTCGAGTATGGTGAGTCTCGGACGAGTTTGGCAAGTGGCGAGTCTTCCAGGTGAGTCTCTACTGAGTACTCATTTTGCAACAGACTCGCCAGACTTGGTGAGTCTTTGGCGACTCTGATAGCACTAATTCAGATCATCTTTCTTTTAAATCTATCAAGCATCGAGAGGGATAAAAAAGAACTTGAAATGCAAATCTCTCAGTGCGTAAATGATGATTATATTTTATTTTAAATATTTTTTATAAGCATAAACCGACTTATGCCACGCATCACGTTAACCTTAGGCATGGACATTACACATCTCCCTCGTACTCATACTGGATTGTAAAATGCTCTTTGCTTCTTTTGATTCAATAATTTGGATTTCTTAAATACATTTTTATTTCCAAATCATACCAAATGTAAGTACAAATCTGAATTTAAATATGATAGTTATTTTCAATCTTTCCAATTAAATCCATGTGCTTCCCCAACTTAACTTATGCAAGTCACAGTCTGGAATTATATGACAAAGTGTAGTGAAGGATGGTTTGTCCATAGGTTGGAGCCTGAGTTTGGTGTAGAGTTCTCAAAGACATGGCTTTCCCCAATCACTGTCCCACAAATCTCCCCACGTGGGTAAACCTTTCCTTGCCATTCTTTTTCATGCAAAAGAAGGATTTAACCCAAACTTTCCCCTCTTCAACAGGTATGTCCAAATTGATCTTGCATCCAAATCCCACCTACTTTGTGAACCTCCAAAATCCCAATGCAATTGTTTGGATATTAATTCCCAAGCTTATCAAATCCTCTGAGAACACTCAAGCCAAGGATTTAACAGCTTTAGTTGTACCAACTATGTCATAGATGCTGGAAGGAAATTTTGTATTATTTGCATGAATAACATTTTGAATACCATGACAAACCGAAATATGCTAAGGTGCATTGCGACTGTGATGTCCCCGAACCTTGAGATAAGCCCAAAGGTGCTAAATTAAGACTAACTAAGGTTTAAGAACAATGGATATAGATAAATTACTATTGATCTGACTAACCATTCACCCAAATAAATTAAATTCTAGAGATTCAATTATAACTAAAGTTTGTGACACTTAATTATTTAATTACGCCACTTAATTAAATAATTAATTGTGACACTCGATTAATAATTTCCAAAGTGCAAGCTAAAGGTCATAATTGAAACAAAAACATCAATAATACATGCTAAGCATCATATTCGTTGTGAATAACTAATTTATGTATTTTGGATTTGTTTGATAGCATAGTTTATAAATAACCAAGTATTGATGTCATTGATTATTTGAAAATTAATCTACTTTTTCGGTGTTATTATGTGTGTGTTGTTAGTGACCATAAAAAGTAAGGAAAACCACATATCATGGAGCATACATAGGCTGCAATATACAGCCACACCGAAACCATAGCAAACAAGAACACCGACTGCAACTACAGCCCTCAAAATCGGCTCCCAATGACTGTCCCCTACAGTCATCTCTCACTAATAAAAATCAGATCGTATGGCTGCCACCCTCCAGCCATCGATTACTTTTACATATAGAATACCTCTCTCATCCTCAGATTTGCAACTAAGAACAATTATGCAACCGAATGATTTACAATAAAATGACAGGTGCGTTCATCTCGGCACCGGAAAGCTATCAAACCAAAACAAACATATCTTGGTCATCCGGAAAGCTTTTTCAATGAAATGAAAGGTGGTGTTTACTGGAAACGCTGCTCCGGACGCAATGGAACAGGTCTCACAACCCAGAAATGAGAATAGATGGTCGAACCAGATCATATGGTTGCGCCCCTCTCAATAAAATAGAGCCAAAATTACAATTTCTGGTTATGAAGAAGAAGAATAGAAAGAGAATAGAAACTAAATTCCATGAGATTCATCCTTCCTCCATGTAGATCCTGACATTCAATACATGAACACTCTAACAACCAATCAGCCATCATTGCACATATACCAAATAAAATAATGTAATGAAAACACAACATAAGAGAGATACTTATCTCAAAATATAAGCAACTGGCTGCAGCAGGACAACTTTCCTCCCAGTCGTAGACATCGTCAAGACTTTCTCGCTTGAACAGGTCACCCCCGAGCTGAGACCATCGATCCACGGGTAATTCTCGCTTAGTCTCACTACTCTCGAAACTACCTCTTTCGAGAGACACAATGCTTCCCACTACTACTTTCTTGTCCGTCTCCACTGCCTATGGGATGTGACCTAGCTCGCCATTCCCATTTCCTAGTTTCCTGTGTGAGAACCTGGACTAGTAGAGTGATATAATGGAAGCAAAGGGAACAAATAGATTCCCTCTAAGTCTCAACACACTCTCAATAATATTAACCTTCCCAACACAGGTAGATAGCATAAATCACATGGTCTAAAGCTCAAGATTAACTTCAACAAGGAGATGGCATATGGATTTATAGCATAAGGAGGACCATCCTAACCCAAATGGATCAACCCAAATTAGAGATAAGTAAGGTTTAAACTTCATCATGGAGAATTAACTTGAATTAGTGGATTGGTGGCTTAGTGAAAAGATTCCCTTTCCCGAATTAGCACCATGAGGAGGAGTTACCCAAAAATTAAGGAGTGGAGCCATGAAGAACACATGGAGGCACACTAATGCACAAAGGGGGTTACAAAACATAAAGGAGGTCGAAATAGGTGAGAGAGGGCATCCAGTGGGGTCATAAATATCATGGAAGCACAAAAATAGGATCATCAATGCATGGTGTAAGAGTGGAAGCTAGAAAATAGCTTACAGTCCTAAAAACTAGGAAAGGGCTCATAAATGACCATAAACACATAAATGTGAGGGAATATTTTCCCAAGGAGGGATCCCTATGCAATATGGGCCCCCTAAGGTGTGCACAATATGCAAAAATATCTCCATTGTCCATAATTATTGAGAATAGGGTTCGTTGTACAAGGTTTGGGTGACGAACATTATTAATCTCACCAAGGTGCAAATATGATTTGGGATGGACAAAGTTAAGTCAACAATAAGTTATAAGGTGCTAGGGATGTCCCCATTCCCCCTCACTTTGTGGAATCCATGGTCCCCCATACTCTTTTAGTTTCCTTTGCTGAGCCATTTGTTTATTTAATCAATCATTAACAACATTCAAAGATAACAGAGATTCTAGTAATAACATTAACATTAATAATAACGCCAAAGTACAAGGTCATGTTATCAAACATTAATAATAAGTTCTTAATTAAATTCATCATGAAAAGGAGCAAAATTCCACAATCATATAAAATATCATAAATCCATAATGCAAGAGAACATAAGTCACAAGAAGGATCATAAGTCCCGGGCTTAACAACTAGGGTATTACAGCGACTCATGGCCTATACAACCCATTTCGCTGCCAACATTATACATTTGTTGGGCAAGGCATTTGCAGTCTGGAATTATATGACAAAGTGTAGTGAAGGCTGGTTTTTCCATAGCTTGAAGCCTTTGAGATTGGTGGTAATTTCTCAAATACAGGGATTTCCCCAAATCGTCGTCCCATAAATCTTCCCATGCGGGTAAACCTTTCCTTGCCATCATTTTTTATGCAAAAGAAGGATTTAACCCAACCTTTCCCTTCTCCAAGACCAACAGGTATGTCTAAATTGATCTTGCAACCAAACTCCACCTACTTTGTGAATTTCCAAAATCTCAATGCAATTGTTTGGATATCAATTCCTGAGCTTTTCAAATCCTCCTAGAACACTCAAGCAAGGTATTTAAAAGCTTTAGCTACACTAGCTATGCCATAGATACTGGAAGGAAATTTTGTATTATTTGCATGAATAACTTTTTGAATACCATGACAAACTGAAATATGCTAAGGTGCATTGCCACTCATGGACTATACAACCTGTTATCACACAAAGTGCAGCTACCCACTAAAGGGTATCCTATCTGGGAAGGTAGAGGTGAGGTAGCTAACCGGTGACACTTGAAGGGCCTTGTCCACTACTAATGAAAGGTAGTTGTCACACAGGATAGGCTCTTGCCACTTTAGATCAAACCGTAGAATGAGCAAGGGGGAGACCATTCATGTCTGAAGCATGAATGTCTACTGGACACTAATTGACCACAGATAATCATTATCCACAATCATCAGCCAAAGCTCATCGTAGACCCTGCTACTTGGTCAAATTGGGTTGACCAGGTCAAGAATGATCAGAATGATGATCCAACTGAAAAACTTTGATGGTGCAAGTATAGAATGGATATAGCATGCTCAATTATATATGTTAGTAGTAAGGCTTAAGTACAAGTGGCTTCTAATGGCGAGTAGAAGCACAATATAAATAATATATCCAAATCAAAGTAATTAGTTGCTTTAAACAAGAAACTCCAATGTATACTCATTTATGGATTTGGCCATTTTGCTAGTCAAGGGTGAAGGTGAATAAAACAGGGTAAGGCCAAGGGAATGACTTGACACTTGACATTGTAAGCATCTAGGTTGAAGGAAAAGGGGATCCACATAACACATAAGTTGGACTAGGTTAATAATAAGGAATGGTGGTGTCTTACAAATGGGTGGGATAATGAGAATGCTCCACTAGACTCTAGACAAGCAACTTTTTTGAAACAATTACTTGCACAACAAAAGATACTAGCTAACCTCCAAAGACAGGTGCCCTGGAAAGCCTTATGGGCTTCCAGAAAATGACAGACATAACCCTAACATGTTAGTCTCTCCTTGTTTCCCTGTAGGGAAAAATGAGTCGTACATTATACAATGAATGAGTGCTCTTCCTATGGCAATAATTTTTTTTAAAACATTTACTTTATTTAATTAACCAACCATCCTCCAAGAGTAGGTGCCTTGAATAGCTTGTCAGGCCTCAGATAATGACTCGGCATGACCTCCATTTCTCGCCACTATCCATAGGTGCGATGGAGTGACCACCCTGTTTCCCTTTGGGGGGAAACGACCTCACATCATACAGAGGATGAGTGCTTAGCTCTTGGCAACTGGCTGACTTTATATTTTAAATTTTGTAGTAGTGCTTAGAAACACTTTTGTTTTATTGGCTAGGTATTCATTTAGGCATTCATTTAGATGAAACATTTGAATTTTGATTCCTTAGCGTCTAAAGACACTTTTGGTAAAGAATTCTTGTGTTCAAGATCTAGAGGAAGACAATCCTTTTGGTAAGAATCATACAAACCAACACCGAGAAACAATTTAAACATGGAGCCCTATTTCAACATAGAGGTGAAGGTGGGGGAAATCCTAGATGTGACTAGTCAAGTTACAAGTCGGGTTTAAATAGAAAGAAGGGAGGGCAACATATGGATGGAGACAGTGAAGATGTTGCTAGGGCTAGCAAGCTGTGTCCCTTCAGGAAAATAACCAAATCCATACTACAAGTAGGTCATGACTAATGAGTATACAAAAGAGCCTCTAGGACAAAGCAAACTAGATCACTTATATTTTATGTTATAGTATCGATATAACCGTTGCATCGTTGGGAATATAAAAATGTGGCCTAACAACCACTCCTGATGATAGGGCCTTGTGCTTGGTTTCAAATGTTCATCAACATCTGCAGGTTTTGGTGTAACGACAAACCTTACATGGTATCAGAGTTGAGGTTGCAGGTTCAATTCGCCCGAGCTATGTCGGAGGGGGGGGGGGTGTTGGAGTATCGGTATAACTGTCGCACCTCTGGGAATATAAAAATGTGGCTTAACCCCCACTCCTGATGATAGGTCCTTGTGCTTGATTTCAAATGTTCATCAACATCTGTAGGTTTTGGTGTAAGGACAAACCTTACATTTTAGATTCCAGTACAACCAATAAAGTATTGCCAACATACAACCACTATCAACCAAGTCTCACTACTAAAATAAACAACACAGCATAATCAAAATCCATATGTACAAATCCATATATCACTTGAGTCATATACTTGCATTTGATCTGAACAATCTGAAAGGCACTGACACACTGTTGCTGTTGTACGTCATGGACACTATCATAAACTCTGCTCTGGGTCATGAAAATGGCTAACTTAGTCATTAAATCTGGGGTCACGAGGCTCAGTCATGGCATAGAACTAATCAAACTGAATGCTCTGGATCCACTGAATGAGAGTGATCATCGACTGAAAGCTCATCATCTGCTAATCTCAAAGTAAAGGAATGGCTCAAAGAAATGCTCAGGAACAATGGTATCTCATCTACTATATATGTGACAACATTTGGCTCCAACTGGGACATGTGCTCTAAGGGAGAGACTGCATGAAAACCTCAGAAATCTTAGTCCCGTAGCAACGCTCATCCATCATCGAACATGCACCCGATCAACTGCTCCATCTTCAACAAAACCTGTTCCTGCACATCATGGAAACAACGTTATCGAGCAGTACATGTGGCATAATATAAAATAAAATGTTGGAAATAAAATACTGAAAAGTAAATGCGGAAAGTAAACGCTGAAAGTAAAAATCTAATCTAGGAACTGTTAAGTAGTTGCAAAATTTACTAGGCATAAAACTTATTCAGAAGACAAACAAGGACTAGACTCAATGACCTTAAAAAATACTCAAACTGAACACAGACTCAAAGAATCAGGAGCATGTAACACTGAAGACTCAACCTACTACTCAAAAGAGCTTATTCATGATTCCTACTCTAAACTAAACAGGAAAGACTCTTGCTAAGTCATGCCAGGAATGTATTCTCGCAGAGTAGTCTCATGGACAAGGATACAAAATTGATGTCCATTCGCAGAGGATAAATAATAAAATTTTCCATTAATGCATTCCACTGCGAACGAGCCAATCCACAAATCAACATACTCTCTAGAAATGTGAAAATAATCTGCATTCCTTAAGACCACTCTATCACCATGGTTGAATTGACTTCGGTTTACTGTGGAAGGTATAACTTGAATGTCTCGTATAATCTCCAAAGGCACATCAACATTCCCTCATGGATACGGATGTTCTATTCTGCGGTTAGACTCAACGGAGTGAACTCTAGAAAGGTCTTCATCAAGTGGTAAAGGCATGCTTCCTACTAGCATATGAGGGCTCCTATTTCTCTCCATGAACTCAATATTTCTTCTTTTGAATTGCGGGTGTATAATGTTCCTTTGTGTTTCATTCGCAATTGAGAAGTCCCCAAACATGTTCTCTAACTGTGTGTGAATGGGAAAGGTAGAAAAAGTTTCATGTTGATAAGCACTGGATCCTTCTCCTGATGAAAGAAGCATCGAAAAAGTAGACATGTTGGGATGGGTTCCTTCTTCTTCAAAATGAGGATTCTCTTGCAGTAAGAGAAAACTAGGGAAGTTTGGAAAGTTGCTAACTACAGGAAGATTATCCAAAGTTTGTTGGTCATTGGTAGGCTCTGAAAGAGGTGGAGGTGGGTCATCAAGATTAATCTCTATGTCATTGGGCATACTATTGATTTCCCACCAATAAATTAGAAGAAGGCCTTGTTGTGCCCTGTCCTGATTGACTTCCATATTAATCGTGTACTCTCTTAAGGTTCTATAGCTTCTTTGTTCAGGAGGGGGTATACGATCTTCTACTGGAGTTTCCCCACTTCTCCTGACACTCTCCAACCTCTGTTTTAGCTCCTCTTGCGGAAGACATATGCGAATCACTGCCTCCCAATCCCGAAATAGGATCAGAAAGGTGGCTAGAAACATCAAAGCCTACTATGCTACCAACAGTGGTCGAACCATGAGGGGTTTCATGAGATGCTTCAGATATCATCAATTCATGATTCGACCTTTGAATAAACTCCGGGAGATCCCTTTCTTCGAATTAGGTTCGCGAAGCGACCTCCAAATACTTTCTGTGTCTTCCTCACTTCTTGGTGAGTTATTATCTCCCTCCATAACCATGAACATACCATCAGGGAACAACTCACCGTGGCCATAAGAATTCTTGACCCCGTCCTCATACCGTTCTAAGTGTCCATCATAGAAAATCTCACGGTAAATCCTCACCATAGCTCCATCAGAGTTAGGAATAGTGGCATAAGATAAGTCCATCTGTAACTGGCCACCTAATCCTGCTGACCATCTCCGACTCAAAAGCATCCCGTAAACTGGGGGCAAATCAACTACCACAACATCCATGAGAGTAGATATCTTTGGACAAGCAAACAAGTCTGCTAGTAAATTCTTAATCAACCCAAAAACATGGTCTGGCCTCGAATCCATCCCACACACATTCTTATAAGGTCTAGTGATTTGCAACCCCATGGCTTCTATGATACTTTTAGGCATCACATTCATGGCATCTCCAGAGTCAATCATACAGTTATGCAATGGGAGCTCACCATTGTGAAGCGTAAGATAGAAAGGTTCATGCCCTCCATTCTTTCTCTCGTAAAGGGTTGCCTTGATCTCAATTGGAGGATCCTCTTCTTCCATGATCGTGATATTCAAAGGTGGGTTGTGAAGAGGCTCAATTGTACTATAATTTTCACTAACTACAGGAATGCTATCGAAGAACTCACTCACTTGACTCTTTATAGATGGTATCTTTACTAATTCAGTCAAGGGAATGTTTTGCGTGATCTTATCCAATTTCCTTTCAATATAGATATTTAAACCATACTCTGTAGGAATTGGATCCAACCCTTTCTTTTCATCCTTCTTTCCTTCCATCTTCCTATCAAGAAAAGGAAATGGCCTTTCTTTCCCTTTCTCCCTTTTATAGATTTGGATTAGGGGACGATTGACTTCATTTATTTGCTCCAAAGAGCCAGTATGACGCATACTAATGGGATCATCCCGACTATCATCCTCCATACCAAACAAGATTCTACCAAAGGTCTCATCAAATTCATCCGTGAAGTTAATCTTCTTTGGTGAATCTTCTTCATTCTCTTCATGAGGATAGTGATCAAGGTCCTCTTGTCCTTGCTCTCTAGTCCCATTGACAACGTTAGGACCAGGTGATCTCTGGCCCACAAGGTTTTTTCTTAAGTCATCATTCATGGGCCTCTTTTGAGGGTTCCAATAAGGTTTAGGTCCATACTGATTCCTATACCTATCAGATTCCCTACCCCTAGCTACGTCCCTTGTGATCAGAGTCATATTTTTCACCATCTCTTGCATATTTTCCATCATATCAATGTGTTCCTTAGGTGGTTCTTTAGCTTTCTTTGACCGTGACTCTGTTCTAGATGACGATGGATCATAAGAATCGAAAAAGTTTTGTTTTCCCATAGACACAACGTTAGCTTCAGCCTTTCGTGCATTGTCTACGACAATCTTTAAGTCAGCAGGATTCTTCTTCTTTAAATGATAACCAAGCCATCCATCAAACACGTTCAAATAATGAATTAGGAGTGCTTGGTCTTTAGGTCTAATAGTGTTAGGTACACTCGCTACTGTTCTCTCGAACCTAAGGTTAAATCCTTGGATAGTTTCATTTTCCTTCTCTCTGATTTCAAAGAGTTGATTTAAAAGGAATCTACCATCCAGCTTTGCTGACCACTACCCTTTAACATGGTAACAAAAACATCATAACCCCCCACGATGAATCAAATAACCTGTCAAACCATTTGCGGGCTTCACCTTCTAAAGAGAACAAGAGACCCCTCATGTACACATCCTCCTCCTCAATACAATATGCCTCCATGTGTGACAATACGACATCTATATGGTCTTCGACGGTGGTTGCACAATTGCTAGAAAATTTATGAATACTCTCAAATTACTTGTCTGGCATGTCATGGGGTGACCCAGTTATTTGAGAAAAGTCAAAAGGTGAGGCCTTAGCCTTGTTGCCGAAGGTTCATGGTTGGTTTATGTTCGTGTGAGCCATTGAATATTGAGAAACTGGAATAGAAGAATAGACTTGATAGGAAAGTGGATATGGATTTACAGGTGTAGAATTTCGACTAGTAGAAAGAGATCTTGGGAGATGATTAGGAGACCCAGTAGAATTAGCAATTTTCCAAAAGGAAGTTGTGGACTGTGCTTTTGGATCCTTATAGTCTGGGTTCCTTTTATATGTAATAGGACTTCCGCCACCTAGATGGGATCGACTTCTGAGATCGTAAGAATGGGTTTGGGATCGCTCCTTAGAGGAGTCACGTTGTGGGGTCACCAGGTGAAATACTAAACAAAATAACCAAAATATATGTTGTTGGGGAAGTATAATGAAAGAGAGAGAAACAAATGAATGTGAAATTAAGCAAGGGGAAATACATTCACTGAATTTAATTCGAATGCGATATTATTCGGAAGATAAACGTGAGGTACTACTCGCAGACACCAGAGGTAAGCATCTACCTCCCCGACAACGGCGCCAAAATATGTTATCACACAAAGTGTAGCTACCCACTAAAGGGTATCATATCCGGGATGGTAGAGGCGAGGTAGCTAACCGGTGACATCGCAAGGGCCTCGTCCACTACTAATGAAAGGTAGTTGTCACACCAGACGGGCTCTTGTCACTTTATATCAAACTATAGAATGATCAAGGGGAGACCCTACCAGCCTATGAGAGCTAGCAAACCTACTCAAGACACTCTAAGGGATAAACAACGGATACAAGAGATGAGCAATGAGTAGATTGATCTAGATCTAGGAAGATGAATGTGGTAGGTGAGGTTAGGGCCAAGTTGGGTAGGCTTAAGGTAATGTAAAATATCCCAACTTGAAGAGAAATGTACCCCAAGGAATTTAGGAAAAGTGGATCTAGATAGATCTAGTCCAAAGGAGATATAACCAAGTTAGATCACCTAGGGTTTACGCAATTAGGGTCAAAGTGGAGCCAAGAGAGTAGATCAGGATGTAAAATGACTAGATCTAGATGCTTGAAGAATAGATCTGTTGATTTGAGATGGGTTCAAGCATAACCAACTGATAGATCTGAAAATTTGAGCAAAAGCCCTAGGAGGGCGTCCCACCTAGGAGTGACTAGTGCTAGATCCAAGGGTAAATGGAGTCGGATTGAGTTGAAACTTTAGATCTGTGGTTTTTATATTTATTCTTAGGTGGGTTTTGATGGTCGTCATCAATTAAGTACCCAATCTATAAGATCTAGAAAACTAGGGTTTTGTGGTGACAATTGGATTAAGCCCCCCAAAATTAAAATAGATGCAAACGTACCTAGAAATACTTGCTACTAACCTTGTATGGTGATGATCTTCCCTTTCTGATCAATTACGAGCGTTTTCCATGCAATGCCACCTTGCCCTCTAGAGACCAAGTGCGCCCTCCTCCTGCAAAACAACTCTACTTGAGTAAGAATCGATTTGCAACAAGAGAGAGAAAATCGATGAAGAAAGAAACGAAGAGCATCAAGATGATCACAAGATATAATAAATATACTCCCCGAACCCAAAACTATTTGTCGAAGAAGTATGGAGCTCAGTCACAATAGCGCCTCCATCAAATCGTCCTCTTCACCAATGGTATGACCACTTGCAAAATTGTTAGCAAAACATATATCCTCAAGAATGCTAGAAAGATAAAGACTTTCCAATCCCCATACAAAACATTCGACAAAACATCCAAGAGTTTTTGCAAAAATATTTTATTAATCCAAGAGCTCTAGAGCCAAAAGTCCATTTACAATGAGAGAGCATCTCAATATATAGATCTCTCAAGTACATAATACCTAGATCCAAAAATATCAAGGGCTAAGATCATAAGATAAGATCACTCTAATCAACGACTAAGATTAGCTGGATACACCATACATGGATCAACTCAATAATAGAAGGGGACACACCCACTAAGACGCCGAAGGAGGGGTGCACCACATGAAAAGTAAGATATAACATAGCACATGGTGGGGGCTAGGAAGTGACACAAATCCTTCTCTAACATGGCGCCATGGCACAATCACAAGGTATAATCACTAATCATAACATAGAGTGACTAAAGTCACTAGAACGCCCTCCTCAAAATACATCAAAACGCCCCCAAGTGTAGAATGCTAGGATGTGTGGACCCCATGAAGAGTGATACTAATGCCGGAGGATGAAGATGACCCCAAAAATATGCCTCAGATCAATTTCATGCCATTTCCTTTCCTTAATTACCTAAATCGATTTCTTCATTAGCCATTTTCATCATCAAAATACTACCTCGGGAATATAAAACTGCTCATATCTCACTGATGACTGGACCTGGATGTCAAGTGATTGCAAAAATGAACCCGACACCATAGCAATATAGTAATATCGACTGGCTACAATCTATGTGCCCCTCTGGCGCACTCGGAGATCCAACCATCCACTGAAAAGCATTTTATTTTGATTTTCTGAGGCCAAACTGCTGCAAACTAATAAAATGACCCATACCTCCTCTGCAAGTGCCTAAAACTGAAAATTGAGTGCATCAATGGACTCGGAATGTCCAAATCCACTAGGAATGAGTACCCATACACCAAATGTCTATCAAAGATGTACATCAGAGGCCCCATCCATGCTAGAAAAATAATAATAATAAAGCCTGCAAATGCTGAGAATCATAAAATTAGCACAAGCCATCATAATAAACCATCATCTGAAGCATGAATATGTCTAATGGACACTGATAGACCAAAAATAATAATTATCCACAATCATCGGCCAAAACTCATTCTGACCCTGCTACTGACTTGGTCAAACTGGGTTGACTAGGTAAAGAATGATCAAAATGATGACCCAATTGAAAAACTCTGATGCTGCAAGTACAGAATGGATATAGCATGCTTAATTATCTATGTTAGCAGTAAGACTTAAGTACAAGTGGCTTCTAATGGCGAGTATAAGCACAATATATATAAACAATATATCCAAATCAAAGTAATTAGTCGCTCTAAACAAGAACCTCTAGTGTATACTCATTTATGGATTTGGCCATTTTGCTGGTCAAGGGTGAAGGTGAATAAAACAAGGTAAGGCCAAGGGAATGAATTGGCACTTAGCACTGTAAGCATCTAGGTTGAAAGAAAAGGGGATCCACATAACACATAAGCTGGACTAGGTGAACAATAGGGAATGGCGGTGCCTTACAAATGGGTGGAATAATGAGAATGCTCCACTAGACTCTAAAAAAGCAACCTTTTTGAAACAATTACTTGAATAGCAATAGATACTAGCTAACCTCCAAAGTTAGGTGCCCTGGAAAGCCTTCTAGGCTTCCAGAAAATGACAAAGACATAACCCTAACAAGTCAGTCTCTCCCTGTTTCCCTGTAGGAGAAAATGAGCCGTACATTATACAATGAATGAGTGCTCAACCTCTGGCAATTAACACTTTTTAAAACATTTACTTTATTTAATTAACCAACCATCCTCTAAGAGAAGGTGCCCTAAATACCCTGGAGGGCCTCAAATATTGACTCGGTATGACCTCCATTGCCTACCACCATCTATAGGTGCAATGGAGTGACCACTTTGTTGCCCTTTAGGGGAAAATGACCTCACATCATACAAAGGATGAGTGCTCGTCTCTTGGCAACTGGCTGACTTTATATTTTAAATTTTGCAGTAGTGCTTAGAAACACTTTTGTTTTGATGGCTAGGCATTCATTTAGATGAAACATTTGAGTTCTGATGCCTTAGTGTCTAAAGATACTTTTGGAAAAGACTTCTTGTGTTCAATATCTAGAAGAAGACAATCACTGTGATAAGAATCACACAAACCAACACCGTGACACAATCTAAACATAGAGGCCTATTCCAACATAGAGGTGAAGGTGGGGGAAATCCTAGATGTCACTAGTCAAGTTACAAGCCGGGTTTAAAAAGAAAGAAGGGAAGGAAACGAATGGATGGAGACAGTGAAGTTGGTGCCAAGGCTAGCAAGTTGTGTCCCTTAAAGGGAAAGGACCAGATCCATACTACAAGTAGGGCATGGCCAATGAGTATACAAATGGACCTCTAGGACAAAGCAACTAGATCGCTTATATTTTAGATTCTAGTACAACCAATAAAATTTCGCCAACATACAACCACTATCAACCAAGTCTTACTTCTAAAATAGAGAACAGAGCATAATCAAAATCCATATGTACAAATTCATATATCACCTGGGTCATATACCTGCATCCATTCCGAACAATCTGAAAGGCACTGACACATTGCTGCTGCTGTACATCATGGACACTGTCATATACTCTGCTCTGGGTCATGAAAATGGCTAACTTAGTCATCAAATCTGGGGTCATGAGGCTCAGTCATGGCATAGAACTAATCAAACTGAATGCTATGGATCCATTGAATGAGAGTGATCATCAACTGGAAACTCATCATCTGCTGGTCTCAAGGTAAAGGACTGGCTCAAAGATATGCTCACGAATGCTTTGGAACAATGGTAGCCCAGCTACTATATATGTGACAACACGACCCATATAGCTGCTAACATTATCCATTCATTAGGCAAGGCACAATGCCCTGGGAGACTAAGAAAAGGTCCCTCTTTCACCTTATTTTCTCCATCATTGAACGGCCATTTAGGGGCCTTCATTTGTGATTTGTATCACAAGGAACTCTTTAATTTGTCCATAACTAGAACTACTTCACCATTATGTCCAGATGATCCGTGAAATTTGGAACTTAAGCCTCTTGATGTCCCACACATGCTTTGTTACCAATTTCACTAAAACTGGAGTTTATTTTGACCCACAACATTTATTCATTTACTATCCATGTGATTTACTAATCCTACTTATGACCAGAAATTTCTATTGAGGGAGTCAATGAAATTATTGAAACAGTGAATGGGGAGGCTTTTCTTTTTATGCATTTAGAATAAATTGCATCTTGCTGGAGCACTTACTCAAGAGACACTTTGAAATATGCATTATGTTGATTTAATTAATAGTAGTTTGGAAAGGGCACTTACTCGAGACACTTTGAAATATAGTGGTCTTTCATATATTTCTGTATATCAGCTCTCCCCCTTTCACCTTGGAAGGAAGAGAAGACGGGCAGGAGTAACACTTGTTCAGTCTTATCTGATCTTGTTTCCTTGTGTGTGTTCATGTTGTCTTAGCTTGAATTGTTGCATTCAGTTGGATTGTCATTTGGAAGGAAGAGAAGACGGGCAGGAGTAACACTTTTTCAGTCTTAACTGATCTTGTTTCCTTGTGTGTGTTGTCTTAGCTTGAATTGTTGCATTCAGTTGGGTTGTCATTTAAAATGGTCCCCATAGTGACATGAGAGTCGAGACAACCTCCCTCTCATAGAAGAGTTGGTTTGTTTATTTGGTTTTCAGCATTTGATGAGATTTCATTATAGATTTTAAAGGTGTGTAAGTAGATTTCCTTTTCGCATAACTAGTTTATGTCATTACAAATAAAATGCCAAAAGTAATCTTAACTGGTTTACTTAGTCCACATTGAAGGTTTATGTCCTCGATTGACATTTTGGACAATGTTCTAAGTGGTATATTTAGTGTTATATCTGTACCCTGGAAAGTTGCTTGACATTTTTTGCATTGTTGTTGAAGATTTACACTGAACAACACTTTGGAGGATTCTAAAGAACATGCCACAGATATCATTTGAAAACATAGTTAAAGTGGTGTCACCTTCTCCCTCTCTTTTTGATAAGAAGGAAGACATATTTTCCCAAACATTATGAACTGAGCCAAGGATATCAAAAAACCCGAATGCTTTCTTATTATGCTACCCACCAACAACGTCTTATTGGACAGAGCAAGAACAATCCCTCCTAGCATACTTCAAGGCTTATCGTAAAAGCACATGAATTTTCTTTTTTTTGTTTTTCTAATTCAAGTTTGAGGTTGTCATGGATTGACCATGTGAAGGATGAACAAGAATTAAATTTATCCCCCTCCACATTTAAGGGTCTTGTGATAAAGTGGTTTATGCATTGGAAGGAAATTCTATCAAGGTACGGATGGAAATGAAGCAAACATTCTTCAGTAAATATGAAGAATACTGTGGGGGGTTAAGTATACCCTCTAAAATATTTAAATTCTCACCACTGTAGTTAATGCAGTTGGTCTTTGCTCTACACCGTAGGCAATTTCACTTGCATCACACACTGAGCATGTTTCCTTCAGGAAGTTTTAGTTTGGTTTTTTATTTCTGGCTTATGTGGCTTTGGCTCTTAGCAGTCCATGTATCACTCCAGATTCGTAGCTATCAGAGTTTAGATCATAAGGTAGATCTGATTTTGGTATTTTTATAGGAGTGGTCCTTGCACTCCTACAGTGTAATGAAACAATTGTATTTAGTAGTCTCATTCACCTATTTGTGCAATATGGTCACTTGTTGGACATTAATATAAATATCTTATCTCATCTTCCAATGGAACCTAGTTAAGTCTAAAAATAAAATGAATTTTCATTTTAGTTTATCATTCATCATTGTATCTTTCCTTTAGATAATATGAGTTGTCTATCTAATTACCTGTAAACCATTGAAACTCAAATTAATATAACCTATCCCTCTCTTGGTTGATTTCAGAGCATGAGAAGATAAAGGCTGCCAAGACAATTTTGATCATCGGTGGGGGAACCGGGGTTGAGTTAGCTGGAGAAATCAAAGTCGATTTCCCTGACAAGAAGTTAATAGTACATGCAGGTTACAGACTAATAGACTTTCTTGGACCAAAGGCTTCACAGAAAGCTTTGGATTGGTTAATTTCCAATAAGGTTGAGGTCCACCTGAATGAACGCATTGATTTGGATAGCCTCTCGGAATCAAACACCACCTATACTACGTCAAGTGGAATGATTATCTCTGCAGATTGCCATTTCTTGTGTGTGGGAAATCATATTGCCTCCTCTTGGCTTCAGGAATCTGTTTTCAAAGACTGTGTTGATAAGGAAGGGCACCTGAAAGTTGATGATTCTCTGCGATTAAAAGGCAAATCCAATGTCTTTGCAGAAGGAGATATTGTAGATGTTAAGGTATGCTGCTAGTTGTTACCCTTTCTACTACAGATATATGCATTGATTACATTCACTGCATTTATTTTTCAATCAATTTTTGCAATTCTAGACAATAAGGCTCCTAGTTGTAACCCTTTCAAACGTGTATATATAGAGAGAGAGTATTTTTATATTCTCCGTATTTCTTTTTCAATCTCTTCTTCAACAAAATTGAATTTTGGGCGAATTCAATTTGGATCTTGAGTTTGGTCTTTTGCGTGACTATAAATTGGGTTTTGAAAAAACAGGAAATCAAGCAAGGCTTCCTTGCTCAGAGGCATGCAGTAGTGGTGGCTGGCAATATTAAGAAGTTGATGCTGAATTCTAAGAACAAATTGACTACATACAAGGCTGGCTCAACAATGGGAATTGTACCTCTGGGGAGATATGTTGCAGTTGCTGAGCTGCCATTTGGAACAACAATTGGTTGCATCCCAGGAAGGATAAAGTCCAAAGATTTGTTTGTTGGAAAAACTTGTAAAGGCTTAGGGTTGACGTCCTAGATATCTCTTTATTGTCATATTTCATTAACATCCTTGTATTCTTTCCATCTAGTAGCTGATTTATCCATTATCTGTCACTAATTCGACAGAAGTTGTTAGAATGTCATGTTGAGGTGGGCAGCACATCATGTGCAGTTTTTCCAGTTTAAAGTCAAATTGTAACCCTATAATTACATCACGGATGAAAATAGGTTTGAAAGTTCCGTGCTTCTTGTCCATCTTAGAATTCCTTTCTAGGCTAGTCTTTTGAGTCCTCCAACATTGAAAAGCTCAAATATATTTCATTGTTTGTGGCCCATGTATGTCTTTCATTATATTCTCTATGCGTTTAGTGCCATTATTATAATGTGGTTTCCCTGAAGCAATATATTTCTTGGCAGTCCTTGTTTGTTGGAGGGAAAATCTTAGAAATGTTTATGGCGATGGAAACTATAGTGGGAATGATTATCATTGAAATGGAATGTTTCATTTTAACACTGAGACAATTGTCTAAACAGCTTAAGTGATGTTCACTAATTCTTTATACTTTGTTGGTTTCACTTCACAGCTCTTTTTATTGCCACTGGCGATAATGATTCCCTCATAGATAAGTATGTGTTGTGGCTCATTATCACAGCGAACTTTATTTTTGTCTCAAAGCATCAAAATGTTCCTCCATGCATTGCCTAAATGGAGCAGACACGAATTCGGAAGCCACAAATAATTCAGAAACCCACAAATTGATAAATGAATGATATATATTGAAGATGATTTTACATTACAAAGGTTTTCCCGCTTGTATACAGCTTTAGGGCATCAAATATTGAAAAGACGTGTCTTTAACCTATTGATAACTAATTTTATTAATTTAACTATGGTTATATGTATATATATATATAGATATATATTAGTTTTAATAGTATGTTTGTAACATTGCCCTTCCCTTAAAGGAAGCTTTGTTCTCAAAGCAAAGGTAGGGACGGATGTTGCTGACGAAATTGTTCTGTCTCCCATGAAGCATCTTCGTCGGAAAGATTTTTCCACTTAATAAGATATTCTTTGATTATTCGTGAGCGAAGCTTCTTTTCCCTGGTAGCAATGATTGCCTTAGGTTCAAAAATGATCTTTCCTTCGTTGTCTAACATAGGAAGCATTGTTTGCACCGACTGATGTCGTCCTAACATTTTTTTGAGGCAGGACACATGGAAGACAATGTGGATACGACTTTTATTGAGTTAGTTTAATTCATACGCCACTTGACTAATCTTCGTAGTAATCCGGTACGATCCATAAAATTTTAGTGCTAACTTGTTTTTTCCTCCTTGTTTAAGAGACGGTTGTTTATAAGGTTGAAGTCTTACAAACACCCAGTGCCCTTCTTCAAATGCCCTTTCTGTTCTATGTTGATCTTCTTGTTGCCTCATACGATTTTGAGCCATGGTTAAGTTATCCTTGAGTGTTTTAATTGTTTCCTTAGTTATCTCTAGTTGGTTTCTCACTTCTAGAACATTAGTGTTATTAAGAACAAAATTCTTCCAATTGGGGGGTTCATATCCATATAAGGCTTGGAAAGGGGGCATTTTTGCAGAGGTGTGGTATGTTGAATTGTACCACCATTCTGCTAGGTGTAACCATTGAAATCAGTGGTTTTGCTTATCTGTTACAAAACAACGTAGATAGGCTTCTAAGCATTTATTTACGACTTCAGTCTGACCATCTATTTGGGGTTGATAAGTTGAGCTCATATTGAGTGATGTGCCTACTTGTTTGAAAAAATCCCTCCAAAATTTTCGATTAAATTTTGCATCTTTGTCGCTGACAATGACCTTTGGGAAGCCATGTAATTTGTAGATATTCTTGCACAATATATTTGCAATTTGTTTTCCCGTGTCTGTCTTTTTTATTGCCATGAAGTGTGCAAATTTGATTAATTGATCAACCACTACAAAGATTTTGTACTTTCCTTTTGACATAGGTAACCCATCAATGAAGTCCATTGATATCTCTTCCCATTTCTGGTTTGGAATGTGTAGGGGGTGAAGTAACCCTGGGGTTAAAATATTTTTGCTTTTGTTTCTCTGGCATTTTTCTCATTCTGCCACATTACTGGATATATTTTTTCATTCCCTTCTAGAAAAATGACGTTCTTGCATTATAGTAAGATTCAAAGAATCCCACGTGTCTTGCAGCTGGTGAATCATGGGATTCCTTCATTACTTTCGCCTTGAATTTAGAGTTTGAGTTTAAATAAATCCTCCCTTTATACCAAAGGATATTGTTTTTCCATTCCAAGTTGGAGTCATGATTGGGATTGTTAATTATAGTGCTTTTTTATGTGTCCTTGGCATTTTCACTTCGTATTTCATCTAGCCATCTTGGAGTTACAACTGAAATGGAGTAAGAGGTCATATCCTCATATTTTTTGGAGAGTGCATCTACGACTACATTTTCCTTCCTCTTTTTGTGTATTATTTCCATGTTGAAAGCAACGATTTTTTCTATCCACTTCTGTTGTTCCGTGGACAATGTTTTCTGTTGAAGTAGGTATTGAATACTATTGTGGTCTGTGCAGATCATGAATATACTCCGTAGGAGGTATTGTCATCACTTTGCTAATGCCTGCATAATGGCCAACATTTCCTTATCACGTGGAGTAGACACGAATTCGGAAACCACAAATAAATCGGAAACCCACAAATTGATAAATGAATGATATATATTGAAGATGATTTTGCATTACAAAGGTTTGCCCACTTATATACAGCTTTAGAGCATTAAATACCTAAAAGACGTGTCTTTAACCTATTGGTAACTAGTTTTATTAATTTAACCATGGTTATATATATGTGTGTGTGTGGATATATATGATATAGGGAGAGGGGCCCTTAGGGGTGTAAAGCTCTGCGTCTAGAGAGCAGTACGAAGCAAAACAGTGTGAAGCGAAGAAAAGAGGAAAATGAGTTAATTTTTTCAAAGGTTTTTTTATGTTTTAAAGTCTTACGTACACAATGGTGATTGACGAAGTAGATTATGACTCCACCACACCGGATGGACACATTTTCACACATTCTTCGCAAGTGGAGAACTCTCAGCATGAAGCGTTGTCCTCTCCCATGCTTGAGAAATCAAGGCCCGGTTTTCCAAGCAGGAAGGAGGATTCATCAATAATAACAAATAAAGATGGCGAGCTAGCAGGATGAAGACGTATAGGAGCCAAAGCTATAAAACACGCAGCATCCTTAACAGTAGGGAAGGACATTTCGATAACAGAAATACCTGACTATCTTTCGCTAGCGCTAGTAGGGCGATTCTGCAGAAAAATAGTCGGTGAAGCCGCTCTTCGTAGGTGGATGGAGGTCAACTAGAGTCCCCTTCTGCGACAGTTACCAGTGTTCCATATCCTTTTGCAAGGCTGGATACTGTTCTGTGTCAAGACCGAGGCAGAAAGACAAATATTGTTAGAGAACAATTGGCAATGGGGGTCTTCGGGGTTGATCCTCAAGAATTAGAATGTGGACTTTGATGCGAATAGGGAACCCTAGAATGTGCAAAACATACGGGCCATTTTGCCAGGACTCCCCATGATGTTTTGGAAAAAGGAGATACTAGAGGAAATAGGAGACAAAATCGGTAAGTTTGTTGCCCTGGAGGAAGAATGGGAGCAGAAGGTGGATAGGAGGTGTGCAAAAGTTCTAATCGAAGTGGACTTAGTTGCCCTGTATCAACTGTCCTATTTTTGCTGATTGTAGAAGGTTTGAGCCTCCTTATTCATGAGGCCAAACGATTGGGCAAGATTAAAGGTATACACATTTCTTCTACGTTGGCACTCACACACATCCTTTTTGTGGATGATGTGGTACTTTTTGGCTCGATTGCAGAATGGATTATTTTCAGAGTTATCATTGATCTCTTTGCGACCGCATTAGGTATGATGATTAATGTGACCAAATCCTCCTTTCTTTCTAATAATGTGTCAGATGTTGTGACTAAGAAGTTACGAGTACTTTTTCCTTATAAGATGGAGAGGATTGATGTAGGTGATCCGAAAACAAGATCTTTGCTACTCTATGACGTTAACATGAATTGCATAAAGAGCATGAATGAAGCTCACAAATCCATAAGAAGAGAACCAAACAACATAGACAATACGCACATAAAGACAACAAGTTGATAACGGAGTTCGTTTAGGATGGACTACGTCTCCGGGCCTGCTTCTCAATAGGAGGGCCGATCTATAATCTCAGCATAAGGCAAAATACATGGCAATGATACAATGATACCTTGGCGACAATGGTCAGGAAGAGAACCGCTGCCCAAAACACAACCAGACTGCTTCCAGCAACTTCGAAGCCTGAAGACGGTGTAAAACGAGTATAAACACTCGTACCTTCCTCCTGCAGAGCGACGCAATCTCCCTTCTCTCCTTTAGCTATAAAGTCTCCACTCCAAAGCATGAGTGGAAAATGGCAACTAAGGGGGCTTATATAGCCATGACTTGCCCCTCTTCACATTTTCCTCATGTTCTCTTTGGTTACAACAAATTTTCCAAGATTGGCATCTTGTTTCAACTTCTCAAGTTTTGGTTGGGTTCACTTAAAGCTCTTTTTATCATGTAGTTGACATAATTAACAACTATGCCAACCACATACCCAAGTATGGCATTAATAAAATCTGGTTGCAAAACTACCCAACCGAACTATGTATAAAACCCAAAAATTTGTTATAACGGAGAAACAATTCTCAACCCACTTTTAACCCAAGGTCGGGGCTAAGCCTCGGCTCCTTTGGGGCTCGAAATGCCACTTTAAATAAATTTATTCCCATTCATTATACAAGGAACACTACCAGCGCAGTTGGTAAAGGCACATAGATAGGGTATGGGAGGTCAGGAGTTCGAAACCGGCGGAGCAGCAACATTTTGGTGAACTTCAATCAATATTGGCCAATCCGGTGTTGCCACGTGGCAGTTCCGGATTGGTCCACCTCAATGCCCAATCAGTTGCCAACTCATCTGCCGTACTGCCAACTAAGTTGCGCAATCACCTCCGTACTGACACGTATCGCATTCGGATTGGTCCGTACTGCTGACTGGATTGCCACCTCATCGTCCGTACATGACACGTGTCGCATCCTGATTGGACCGTACTGCCACTTGTCTGTCCGTACAACTGCCACGTCATCCATCCGTATTGTACGGATGCCACGTGTCACCCTATCAGTGGTGCTACGTGGCACCTCTTTTGCCAATTTTGCCTGTTGACCTCATAGAACAGAACGTGATAACTTTCTCATACGGAGTCCGTTTGAGGTGAAATGAATGTCGTTGGAATCGTCTTGACGAGCCCTTCGATCTGGTGCTGGTTTTACTGAGATTGGAGGAATTCAAAAAACTTTTCCTTCTTGGATCCTCCTAGATCAGTAGGTTTCAAGTATTTGGGATACTTGTTGAAGCCGCCCAGTTACCGAGTGGACGATTGGAGTTGGATTATCAAAAAGTTTGAACAAAAGATTAGCAATTGGACCTCCAGGTTCCAATCCCTGGGTGGCAGGCTCATATTACTTAATTCGGTTTTAAGTGCCTTGTATGTTTATTGGTTTTCGTTGATGAAGATTCCCAGCGCCATATTACGAGACCTTAGAAGGTTGATGTTTAACTTCCTTTGGGGTGGAAGTGCTGGGAAAAAAGGCCAACCTTTGGTGAAGTGGGAACTGTTGTCCTAACCCTATGCATATGGGTGATAGAATATTAAGAATTTGGAATGGTTCAATATGGCTTTGAGGATGAAGAGCCTGTGGATGGCATTGACAAGAAATGGTATTTGGAGCTCGGTTCTCAAATCAAAATATATTAAACGTCTATCTGTTGTTGATTGGTTCAGGAAGGGGAATTACTCGGTACGTAACTCCTCCATCATATGGAATGGGTTTATTCATGTAATGGGATGGATCAGTAAGTCCATTAGCTGGAAAGTGGGCAAGGGCAACGCGGTGGTTGTCGGGGTGGATTCGGTGGTTAGGATGGAGCAAACTTGCACACTGTCGGGTTCACTTATTAGTTATCTATAGGACTATGGAATTACGACGTTGGATCAGGTGTGCATTCCTCGGGAGTGGACATACTCGGGATCCTATTGGTTGTCGGTGGATGATCTTGACCTTACAGGAGAGTGGAAGGCGGAGTGGGAACAATATATTGAATATTTACAGCATTTGGGGTTACGCCTTTCACATGGGGTGGATAGTCTTGTTTGGTCCTACAACAAGACCAATGGACATATTACTGCACACTTATCTTATCTCTTCCTGGTGGAAACGTCTTTGATCTCATTGCAGGTTTGGTGGATGAGGGATTTATAGAGCTGGCGGTTGCCACTAAAGATCAAATGTTTTAGCTAGTTGTACATGATGAATAAGATTAGTACCTGGGACAACCTTATCAAACGTGGTTGGGTCGGATCGAGCATTTGTCCTCTGTGTTGGTGTGAGGGTGAAACAGTACACCATCTCTTTGTGGACTGTGGTTTTGCTAAGGCGGTTCGAAGACTTGTGGTGGAATCTTTGGGTCTGTTTTTTAGTTGGGAGGATCAAAATCTACACGATAACATGTTGGGGTGGTTTCGCAATGGTCCTGGATCAATTGATCTTTCGCTTTTCTGCAATTGGTCCATTTGGTTGAGAAAAAATGTCGTTTTATTTTCTAGTACTAAACCACTTTTCTAAGTTGCAATGGTGTGGGGCCTCAGTCTTATTGTTGACTATCTGCCTCCACCTGTTAAACATAGGCACAAAGACATTGGAATTGGCCCAGAAGTGAGTGCAACCACTAGATTTTTTGATGGAGCGGCTGCGAATTTATGGGCGGCGTTGGAGCGATCATTAGAGGAAATTTCAACTCAAAATGGGCCTTTGAACTTTAATTCAAATTCCATGTCATCATGTGTTAGCCAATGAAATCGCTTTAAATTTGAAATACCGTATAGGTCTTAAACACTTTTTTAATATAAATTTGGGGATAGGTATCATAAAAAAAACTATTTTTTTTGTTTGTATTTTTGACATATCTCCCCGTTTTTTTACTCAAATTTTGATGAGGAGAGCTCGTTGGATGCGGAATTAAATTCTGCATCATCACGTTTTTTCAGGTATTTCTTGTTTTTCGGGTAGCGGGGTCCGTCAAAAGTATGCCAAGTGGGTACTCGTTGGATGCGGAATTTAATTCTGCATCCAACGAGCTCTCTCGATCGAAATTTGAGTAACAACACGGGGAGATATGTCGAAAATACAAACAAAAAAGTAGTTTTTTTCTTTTCTTCCACCAAAATTAATAAATATTATTTTATTATTTTAACTATTATTTTATTAAGTTTTTTTAGGAGGCCCATTTTGAGTTGAAATTTCCTCTAATATGATTATACATTATGAAAACACATTTCTTTATGCTCCGTTTTGGTTGTGGGAGGAGTACAAACACCTGTGTTGAACTGTTGGCATTATGGGTACTCCTGTACATTGCACATGGAATGGGCCTTCCAGAACTTCGGGTGTTCGAGGACTCTAAGACAATCATCGAGTGGATAAACGATGCATCAACTCTGAATGTGTTTTAGAGCTTGGACACTAGTGTTATTGGATCAAAGAATTGCATGGGGACTTCCTCTCTTTCCACTGTCAACATATATACATGGAACATAATCATCTTGCGGATGGGCTATCGAAGGAGACACTGAGATTACCTCCTGGTCATTTGACTACGCAGGAATTCATGGAAGATACGTTGATCTATGAGCATACTTACTACCTATCTTCTTTAGATTAGAGACACTACATTATAGATTGGGAGGGTTAAGTTATCTATCAATTCTTATTTAGCTGGTATAGGGCTTCGATTGTTTTTGTCTTTTCAGTTATGATCCCGTATGAGGAGATATATATTGACTTTTGGATCAGACAGTTCATATGTATAATTGTTGGAAAGAGACTGTGAAATATTTTGGAAAACATTGGAGAATAACTATGACATGTAATTAGGTCCTTTGTTAATATACAAAAGGATGGAACTTTTCTTCTTTAAAAAAAATACAATTTAATAATTTAAAATAAAATAAATTTTAATTTAAAATATTTCAAATTTTATGCCACTTAATTTTTTATTTAAAAGAAATAAATAAAAAAATATATTAAAAAGAAACAAAATTTAATACTTTTAAAATATTGCCAATTAAAATTTCCTTGATGAGATATTTTGGAGAGTGGGAAATGTAGAGAAATGTAGAAATGAAATTAATCATTTTTAGAAAAAGTATACAAATAAAAAAGGTAAAGATGGAGAACGTGTTTAGTATCTTTTTAAGTTAGAATTTTTAGTTTTAATGAGATGTATTTTCTTTTTAATATAGTAGTGTTGATGAACATATATTTTGAATAGGTATAATGTTTACTAATATGAGTGTTATATGAGTATCAATTTTTTTTTTTTGAAATTATTGTAATTGATATATGGCATTTAAAAATAACAATAAAATATAAAGCAAAAAAATATAATGTTAACTAATAATAAAATTCAAAATTCAAAATATACATTTTAATGAATTAAAACTTACAAAATTAATGAAACTTGGATATTTCTTGCTATAAGATAGTGTATATGATCTAGAAAACATTTTCACTATCAAAGTATAAAGTTCTCTTTATTTTCAACAATATATCATATGTTATTATCTAAATGAATAATTGATATGGCTTTATTAATTACTTGATATGGGTATCATAGAATTTATCTATCTTTACTTCTTGCAATATAAATTGTTTTTAACTTATTAACAACTTATATGTTTAATTTTAATAAAAATGATGGGATTTATCTTTTATGATTTCATTCAATATAGTTTTATCACTAGCATAGAACTATATAGCTTTACTAATTAATTGATATAGGTATTATAAAATTTATTTGTCTTTATATTTTTGTTTATAAACACCTAAAGAATATTTTATCTTTTCATAAATTATAAAATAATAAAAATTCTGAATCCCTACTCTTAATTAAATATTATTATCACTATAAAAATTAATGCCCCTAACCAACATCATTACTTATCTTTTCAATCTTACAAATCAAAGACCAATAAATAACAATAGCCCCAAATCCATGCCACAAAAAGTTAGTCTATGACTTGCTTGCAATGGAAGAAACCCAAAGACGTGGATGTTTAATCTCCATTTGAACAATTACTAAAATCTATGAAGATATGCCCAAAATTAATTCAACCAAATTCACTATAGGAGCAGATACTCAAAAAGAATTGAAATAATTCGAATTCAACAATATCGTAAGAGTTTAAAATTCAAAAAAATACTTATTCTAATTATAAAGTCGTATCCATTTTGGAAAAGTGGTTTTGGTATGTAACTTACCATGCCGACTTCAACAAGATGGCTTCTATCAATTGACTTCACGTACTTAGCCATTTCTTTTATCCATCTCTGAAATTGAAAAGAATATTATAAAAACCCCAATGAAAACACTCGGTAGTTTAATAAAACAATAAGTCACTGCAAGATTTATGTGTTGTTTGACCTTCCATAAGTTTGTAAGGTCGTTCTTGTAAGCAATTCCATTCATACTGTTCACTCTAGTCACTACTTTCTGCCAAAAAAAGGAATTTTAACGTCAATAAATCCAAAGTTAATGTCACTGGAAAAACTGAAGCCTTAAGCTTTAAGCCATCAAATACAAAGAAAGTAAGAATGATTGCATAATTTTATTCTCAGGAACTGCCATGCCAAAAACAGAAATAAGCATATGAATTTCTATCACATGCCAGAAGCATGAACTAAAATGAGAACCAAAAGTACATGAATCAATCTGATCATTGCAGAGCATAGACTGTAATCAAGATTATGTGATCTCCTTTTTCTATTTTGCTCACTCACTGAGCTGAGTACACTGTACCCACTTATGTCATGATTTTGAAAATAAAATCTGGTAAACATTCCCCATCTGTCATGCCTAAGCACACAGTACATGCCATAGCAGTTAATAAGGAGTAAAGGTTGAGTCTTTAATTCAAGCATTATTCACCATGCACATGCAAATATGTAAGATAAGGTCTTACATGAATACCCCATTTCGGCATTAAGTTAAGGTGTTGTGTAACGACGATATTTTCTACACTGAATCTGTCAAATCATTAAACAAAAAGTCTATATACTAGCAATTGATAGTTAGACAACGCAAAAACACAGCAAGTCCTGCATCTGGAATCTGGAAACACTGAATCTGGAATGTGTGCTCAAGCCCTGCATAAAATTCAAGAGAAGACCAAGGATAATCCTCGAACTCATCAAAAGACGTTGCGACACGACCCAGCGACTGTTGAGCAGTGGAGAAACGCTCTTCATACGGTTTCTCTAATAAGCGGCTTCGAACTAAAAGAGTATAACGGGTAAGGTCTCAAACCTCCCTCTCTGTATTTGTATTACCTTATGTTAAATATACTTTTGGTTCTCACTAGATCTATTTACTTCTATGTACTTTTGGTTCTCACTAGATATATTTACTTGTATGTGAATAACCAGTGACGAAGGGATCTTGCTGAATAAGGTAATTGAAAGTGTGTTGAGAAATGTGAAGAAACCATTGGATGTAGCCAAATATCCAACAGGTTTAGATGAAAAGATAACAGAGTTCGAAAATAAAGTTCTATTGCCCCATCTACAAAGTGGAAAAAACCTCAAATCATAGGGACATTGGATGTAGCCAAATATCCAACAGTTTTAGATGAAAAGATAACAGAGTTCGAAAATAAAGTTCTATTGCCCCATCTACAAAGTGGAAAAAAACCTCAAATCATAGGGATTGTTGGTTTAACCTCGAATCATAGGAATTGTTGGTTTGGGTGGCGTAGGAAAGACAACGCTGGCAAAAGAACTTTTCAATAGAAAGAGTTCACAATACAACAGATGTTGTTTTATACCTGATGTAAGAGAAAATATAAATAAAGGCTCTTTAATTTCACTCTAGAACAATATTCTCAAGAGTTTGACTAGAACAGATTTGTGTTGGAAAATGTAATTACTAGCAGATCCGTACCTGACTCTCAGCCGACTCTGTCAGAGTCTGGTATCAGTCAAGATCTTGTCGGTCAGTTTGACAAGAGGGTAGAGTCCACGATTCGGTAATGTAAACCAGTGGAATTTATTTCTGAAGCTAAGTTGTTAGGTAAATAGTTATTATAGTCTTTAATGGTGAGTCACTCGACCCATGTAGAAGCAAATTTCAGGTTGCCTATAAATAGAAGAAGAAATTTGTAAATCAGTTTTTACAAACACAATAGAGAGACAGAGGAACTCAGGGTGAGAAAGAGAAGTTGAAGCTCAAGCTTCTGTGCAAGTGATTCAGTAGAAGAGCCGAAGCTCTGTAAAAGGATCAGTCGATGAGCAGACAAGTCTGGACCGACAAGTTTGTAATACTTTGTTATTTCCGCATAAGTTATATATATGAAATAGTTTATGGTTGAATGTGTTTATTTGGCCGCACAATATTTTCAGAGTTACTTGTGTAAATATCTTTTATCATTACAGTTGAGTGAAAGAACAAGAATCCATAAATTTTTCACTGAAAGTTCCAGGGTTTTAGGGCACATTGGTCTACTCAAGTCTTCCTACATATTTGGGCATATGTTTTTATGAGTTCTTTGGATTTGTTAATGTATCCATTTTTACTTCATCTTACTCAGAGGTGAAAAGCATTTGTAATTTCTTAAGTCTCTTAGACTAAGAAACATACTCTGTAGATTTCGACCAAAGTGAACCGACAATGTTAGTTGAGTCAACCGACTGAGGTCGCCGACTTGAGAGGTCGAAGAGGTCAGCCGACTTGAGAAGTCAAAGAGGTCAGCCTACTTCGAGGTCGAAGTCAGCCGACTTTGAAGTGACAAGTGGTCGAGGTAAAATCAGTCGGTAGAACCGACAAGTAAGTGGAAGTAAATCAGTCGGGTAGAAAGTCTAACCAAAGTTGACTAGTCGGGAGATAGACAAGTTTCACCCGATAAGTGAAAAAAAAAAGAGGTCGGCATGGAAAAAGTGAAAATTAATTTTAATATTAACTTAGTGGTAAAATCAAGTTTAGTCAGCTTGGTTTTGGCTAACTGGTATCAGAGCAAGGTTTATATTAGAGCAAGTTTTAAGAAAGAAATCTTGTCTTAAAAGGTGGAAATTAATTTTCTAAGGAAAGTTAATTAAAAAAATTAAAATTGGCTTCCACTTGTGGTTCATTGCAAACTCCAATTTTTACAAGAAAGAATTATGAATATTGGTCTTTAACAATAAAGGCTTTATTCAGAGGTCAAGATGTCTGGGAGATAGTACAACATGGTTATGCAGAACCAGCAGACATCACAGCATATAACAATCTCACACAGGCTGAGAAAGATGTGTTGAGAGAACAGAGGAAGAAAGATGGAAAAGCTCTGTTCTACATACATCAAGCTATGCATGAGAGCATACTCCCAAGAATAGCAGCAAAAACTAATGCTAAGCAAGCATGGGATACATTGGAGACTTCCTATCAAGGTTTGGATAAGGTAAAGACATCCAAGTTGCGTATTCTGAGAAGAGATTTTGAATCTCTGTCCATGAAAGATTCAGAGAATGTAGACACATTCTACACCAGAGTTGTTGGGTTGATAAACCAACTGAAATCTTATGGATAAGCCATGGAAGACCGAAGGGTTGTTGAAAAAATTCTCAGAAGTCTTCCCCCAATATATGAAAACTTGGTTGTGACCTTAGAAGAACACACAAACATGACGACATTTACCATTGACGAACTGCAAGCGTCACTCATCAATCATGAACACAGACTCAGCAGAACACAAATATCATTGGAAGGTGCATTCGTAGCACAATCATCCATAAGCCGTGGTAGAGGTAGGGGAAGAAACAACTTCAGAGGCAGAGGAAGATGTTCTTCAAGAGGAGGACGAGGCAGAAGTCCTGCAAATGTCGGTGGCAGAGGAGATAATCAGAACCCAAGTCATCCAAGTGGCCAGAGGTTTGATAAATAAAAAATGCAATGTCATTACTGTAAGAAATTTGATCATTATGCATATGAATGCAGAAAGAAGCAATATGACCAAGGAAGGCAAAGCCCAAATCAGTCGACCAGCACTAGCACTTCGACAAGTGCAATGTTAATGGCATCGACATCTCCAGTCGAATGCAATGCTATTCAAGAAAGTCCACATGACATATGGTACTTGGATTCAGGCTACAACAACCACATGACTGGTAACTTAAATTTGTTTTCCAATCTAGCCAATTCAGTTAAAACTGATGTTACACTTGGAAACAATGTCCAAGTTACTGTCTTAGGAAAAAGCACTGTTGATATTCTAACCAAACACGGGGAGAGTAAGTATATCCCTGATGTCTATCATGTCAAAGGTCTGAAACATAATTTGTTAAGCATTGGACAGTTGATACAAAAAGGCTACAGAGTCGACATGGAAGATGATCACTGTGTGATCAAAGACAAGCGTCCAAGCAACCAGCTGATAGCAAAAGTGCCAATGACAAGCAACCGCATGTTTCCATTGAGAATAGTTCTCAACATGAAAGGGAAGACAAACACAGGAGCTGCATTCAAGGCAGAAAGTGAAGAAATAGTCGAGCTCCTCGACAAGAAAGAAAATTGCAGCGCTAATTTGCAAGCTGCATTTCAGACAAAAGTTCAGGATGAATCCTGGTTGTGGCATTTTAGATTTGGACATCTGAATTTTGGTGGGCTGAAGCTAGTACACACAAAGAATATGGTAAAAGGATTACCATTGATCGACAGACCAGAGAGGGTTTGTGAAGGCTGCATTTTTGGTAAGTAGCACAGAGAGACTTTTCCAGTCGAAAAGTCATATAGAGCAAGCACACCACTTGAAATTGTGCACTCTGATATTTGTGGTCCAATGCAGAGATCATCCATTGGTGGATGCAAATATTTTCTAACTTTTAACACATGTCAGGATCTACGCACGATGCAATGGATGCCAAGCCTGATGCCATGGCATATTGTGAAGGAATATTTCTTGGAGCTACCCATATTACTAGCACAGGAAAATTAAAGGTTTCGTTTTTGGTAGATGATAACCAAATCCCCATCAAAACCAATAAGCTTACAGATATTTAAGATGCATTTTTAATATTATGTATAATCCAATTGAAATTTACATATAATTATCAATTACTTCAAACTAATGATAATATCATTTTCCTATGTTGATGGATGTGTCCTCCATGGGGAGGATTCCCTTACTATTTCCATCAATTTCTCCTAGTTCAGTTTGAAAGTTTCCATGCTTTCCTCTCGATTCAGGGATGAACCACTAAAGAAAAATATGTTGGATGAAATTGTAGAAGATGACTTGATATGAGAATATGGAATGCTATGGATCTCTACGAAGTTGGAGTATTTTTTATGTGTTTTGGAATATCTAAGAGCCATTTAGTCAATGATGACTACTCAAGAAAAACATGGGTATATTTCTTGAAACATAAGTCTGATGCATTTAGTTTTTTTCAGTAGTTCAAAGCACTCGTGGAGAACCAAAGTGGACATCGCATCAAGATGTTAAGGACCGACAAAGGAGGTGAATATGTTTCAAATGAATTCCTGAATTTTTGCAAGACCCATGGCATACAAAAACAATTCACTGCACGATATACACCTCAACAAAAAGGTATTGCCGAAAGAAAGAAAAAAACCATCATGGAGATGGCACGCAGCATTTTCCAAATGAGTATTGGGGTGAAGCAGTCACAACTGCCGTTTACATTATGAACCGATGTCCGACAAAGAGTGTGAAGAACAAAGATCCCCAAGAAGGATGGACAGGTATGAATCATAGTGTTTCACATTTAAAAGTTTTTGGTTGTGTTGCATATGCTCATGTTCCAGATGAGCTGAGAAGGAAGCTTGACAAGAAGGGACAGAAATGTATTTTTGTCAGCTATTCAGAAGACACAAAAGCATACAAGTTGTACGATCCTGTCGCAAGGAAAGTGATAATCAGTTGAGATGTTCAATTTGTCGAGAATGAATCATGGGATGGAACCGTCGACATAAATGTCAAGATTGTGTCGAATGTCGACAATGATGATATGGAAGAGGAAGTGGTTCAAACACCACATGTAAGTCAACCGGTCGTAGCATCGTCGGCTCCCATGACACCACGACATGGTTCAACACAAGGACCATCGACACAAGTAGCAGCTCAAGCTACATCGACAAGCACACCAAGAGGACAACAAACTCCATCAAGCATTTCGTCAAGGTCGACATCGACAGAACCGGTGAAGCCAAGAAGTCTGCAAGAGATATATGAAGCTGGTACACCAAATTCATTCTCTCTCTTTGCATTATTTTCCCTTATATATGATCCACGTACATTTGAAGAAGTTGTTGAAGAAGAAGTATGGGCACAAGCCATGGATGAAGAAATAGAATGCATTGAGAAAAACCAGACATGGGAACTGGTTGATGTACCAACAGACAAAGATGTAATCAATGTCAAATGGATTTACAAGAAAAAGCAAGATGTTGATGGGAATGTGCAGAAGCACAAGGCAAGAATGGTAGCAAGAGGGTTCACACAGCAACCTGACATAGACTTCAATGAAACGTTTGCACCTGTTGCATGCATGGATACAGTCAGAACAGTTTTGGCCATTGCTGCACAAAACAAATGGCATGTTCATCAAATGGATGTCAAGTCGACATTCTTAAGTGGCTATCTAGAAGAGGAAGTATATGTGGAACAACCACAAGGGTATGAAGTTCCAGGTCAAGAACATAAAGTGCACATATTGAAAAAGCATTATATGGTTTGAAGCAAGCTCCTAGAGCTTGGTACAGTCGGATTGATTCCTATCTCATTGAAAATGGATTTCACAAAAGTGAAAGTGAACCGAATTTGTACACCAAAGTCGATGAGCAAGGTAAGATGTTATTTGTCTGCCTGTATGTAGATGATTTAATATTTACTGGTGATTATGGCATAACAGATTTTAAAGCAGACATGGAAAGTGAATTTGAAATGACTGATCTGGGGCTTATGAAGTTTTTTCTGGGCATTGAAGTTTAGCAGTTTGAAAGTGGTATTTTTATATCACGGTCTAAGTATGCAAGTGAATTTTTAAAAATATTTAACATGTCTAATCGCAAGACAGCCCCAACACCAGTAATAACAGGTTTAAAATTGAGCAAGGATGATGAAAGATCGACTATTGATCCTACGTTGTTCAAAAGGCTTGTTGGAAGCCTTATTTATTTGACAGCGACAAGACTAGACATTATGTATAGTGTAAGTCTGGTCTCAAGGTTCATGGAGTCACCAAAAGACTCACATTGGCAAGTAGGTAAAAGAATTCCGAGGTATGTAAGTGGCACAAAAGACCTTGGCATTATGTATTCAACCTCAGAAAATTTTAAACTCATTGGTTACACTGACAATGACAATGGAGGCAGCATAGATGACAGGAAAAGCACATCTGGGTACACATTTCATTTTGGTACAAGTGTTGTTTCATGGGCTTAAAAGAAACAACCCATAGTAACTTTGTCTTCAGCTAAAGCAGAGTATGTTGCAGCGACAAGTGCTGCATGTCAAGTTGTCTGGATGAGAAGAGTCTTAAAAGACTTGTCACAGAACCATCAAGAACCGACAACAATCTTCTGCGACAACAATTCAGCCATAGCATTATCAAAGAATCATGTGTTTCACAAGAGAACCAAGCACATCGACACAAGGTTTCATTTTATAAGAGAGTTGGTGAACAACAAGGAAATTTGTTTGGAATTTTGCAGGTCTGAAGACCAACTTGCAGACATCTTTATGAAACCATTGGCAAAGGACACATTCCAATATTTGCGTAGTTATCTTGGAATGACAAGTTCTCCACAGTGAACTCTGTCATAAACAGAGCATGTCTAAGATCTGAAACATTTTGTAAATTTTGTTTTAAAAATCCCCATCTGCTTATAATTAAGGGGGAGTGTTGGAAAATGTAATTACTCGCAGATCCCTACCTGACTCTCAGCCGACTCTCTCAGAGTCTGGTATCAGTCAAGATCTTGTTGGTCAGTCTGACAAGAGGGTAGAGTCCACGATTCGGCAATGTAAACCAGTCGAATTTATTTCTGAAGCTAAGTTGTTAGGTAGATAGTTATTACAGTCTTTAATGGTGAGTCAGTCGACCCATGTAGAAGCAAATTTTAGGTTGCCTATAAATAGAAGAAGAAATTTGTAAATCATTTTTTACAGACACAATAGAGAGATAGAGGAACTCAGGGTGAGAAAGAGATGTTGAAGCTCAAGCTTCTGTGTAAGTGATTCACTTGAAGAGCCGAAGCTCTGTAAAAGGATCAGTCGATGAGCTGACAAGTCTCGACCAACAAGTTTGTAATACTTTGTTATTTTCGCATAAGTTATATATATAAAATAGCTTATGGTTGAATGTGTTTATTTGGCCACACAATATTTCCAGATTTACTTGTGTAAATGTCTTTTACCATTACAGTTGAGTGAAAGAACAAGAACCCATAAATTTATCACCACCTGAAAGTTCCAGGTTTTGCACATTGGTTTACTCAACTCTTCCTATATATTTGGGCATATGTTTTTATAAGTTCTTTGGATTTGTTAATGTGTCCATTTTTACTTCATCTTACTCACAGGTGAAAAGCATTTATAATTTCTTAAGTCTCTTAAACTAAGAAACATACTTTGTGATTAAAGTGAACCGACAAGGTCGGTTGAGTCAGCCGACTAAGGTCGTCGACTTGAGAGGTCGAAGAGGTCAACCTACATGGAGGTCGAAGTCGTGACAAGTGGTCAAGGTAAAATCAGTTGGTAGAACCGACAAGTAAGTCGAAGCAAATCATTCGGGTAGAAAGTCCGACCAAAGTTGATAGACTTGTCTAGTAGGGAGATAGACAAGTTTCACCCAACAAGTGAAAAAGAAAAAGAGGTTGGAGTGGAAAAAGTGAAAATTAATTTTAATATTAACTGAGCGGTAAACTCAAGTTTAGTTGGCTTGGTTTTGGCTAACAATTTGCAAATCCACAATAAGGATGAAGCTATAGAAATGCTTAAAAAACATCTCTCTGCTCGGGAGATTTTATTAATTTTAGATGACCTAGATAAGGTAGATCAGGTTGATGCACTTATGCCGAATCAAACTTCCATCCACTCAAATAGCTTAATATTGATTACATCTAGAGATAAGGATGTTCTCACAAGATCAGGAGTAGAAAAATCATCCATTTACAAATTAAATGGGATTAATAAACAACACTCCATGGAGCTCTTCTGCTGTCATGCCTTCAAGCGGTCCTATCCATTCCCAGGATTTGAAGATATGGTTGAGAAGTTCGTGAACGCTTGTAATGGATTGCCCTTGTCTTTAAAAGTATTTGGGGCACTTCTCTATGGGAACACTGACATTTGTTTTTGGCATCATCAGATACTTCCCAGTGAGATACAAGAAAGGCTTCGAATTAGTTACGAAGCCCTCGATAGCGAGGAAAAACAAATATTTCTAGATATTGCATGTTTTCTCGTAGGAGAAAACAACGATACGGCCATCAGAATATGGAATGGCTCAGATTGGGGAGGCGATTTGGGTTTTCAAACTCTACAAAACAAGTGTTTTGTCGAAGTGGTGGAAGGGAAGCAAGGGAGAGAGATAATTAGTATGCATGACCGCCTTAGAGACTTGGGAAGAGCTGAAGCCCGTGTTTCGCAGCCACTTCGATTTTGGCGTATTGATCATTTGTTGCAGCAATCATCTGTAAGTAGTCGATCATTCAATCTTTTATATATTATTCAGTAAAGATCCGGGTTCATTTGTTATTTTGCAAGAAGAAAAATGTAATAACACTATCATTTTTTAATAATGGACAGGTAATAACGGTGCGGGGAATTCGAATGGCTCTTAGTGAATATAATGATGAAGAAGAATTTGACGGCATACTTATGAGGAGGTTGCAACTTGTTGATAGCGAAGGTATTCTCTTGGAACGCATTCTCAAGAGGGTCAAGTCCCCAAATATCATATGGCTTTGCTGGAAAGAGTGTCCATACACTTCCCTGCCTTCCTCTATTCCAGTGAAGAAGTTAAGGGTTCTTCGAGTGTCAGGCAACACATTAGAAACATTGTGGCAACAAGAATCACAGGTAAATTAAAATTCGTTCTGTAAACGTGTGTTAAGTGGCTATTAATATCAGCTATTAAAGTTGAAATACGTCGTGAACATTTTGCAGGCACCTGCATGTTTGGAGGATTTGTGGGTAAAGGGATGTCACCAGTTGAAGAGCATACAAGGTTTGGCCCAGCTGACAAAGCTCCATCTGTTAGATGTTAGTGGGTGCACTGAATTAGAAGAGCTGCCAAGTATGCAAAGTTTGGTATCTTTGGAGGAGTTGTGGGCGGAAGGATGCTGGAAGCTGAAGAGCATATGGGGCTTGGAGCACGCCAGAAAGCTTTGCAAGTTATATGTTGGTGGGTGCAGCAAGTTAGAAGAGCTGCCAAATATGAAAACATTGGTATCTTTGGAGAAGTTGTGGGCAGAAGGATGTGTGAAGCTGAAGAGACTATGGGGCTTGCAGCACGCAACAAAGCTTAAAGGGTTACGTGTTGGCGGGTGCAGCGAGTTAGAAGAGCTGCCAAGTTTGGAAACATTGGTATCTTTGGAGGAGTTGTGGGCAAAGGACTGCATGAAGCTGAAGAGAATAAGGGGGTTGGAACATGTTACAAAGCTTAAATGGTTACGTGTTGGTGGGTGCACCGAGTTAGCAGAGCTGCCCAATATGGAAACATGGGTATCTTTGGAGGAGTTGTGGGCAGAGGGATGCGTGAAATTGAAGAGCATATGAGGGTTGGAGCACGCCACATAGCTTAAAGTGTTGGGTGTTGGTGGGTACAGCGAGTTGAAAGAGCTGCCAAATATGGAAACATAGGTATCTTTGGAGGAGTTGTGGGCAGAGGGATGCATGAAGCTGAAGCGCTTAAGGGGGTTGGAGTAGGCGACAAAGCTTCACAAGTTAAATGTTGGTGGCTGTAGCGAGTTAGAAGAGCTGCCAAATATGGAAACATTGGTATCTTTGGAGGAATTGTGGGTAGAGAAATGCGTGAAGTTGAAGAGCATACGAGGGTTGGAGCAGGCGACTAAGCTTAAATGTTTAAGTGTTGGTGGGTGCAGCAACTTAGAAGAGCTGCCAAATATGGAAACGTGGGTATCTTTGGAGTCCTTTGGGGCAGGGGGATGCGTAAAGCTGAAGAGCGTACAGGGGTTGGAGCAGGCGACAAAGCTTCAACTGTTAGATGTTAGCGGGTACACCCAGTTAGAGGAGCTGCCAAATTTGGAACATTGTATCTTTGGAGTCGTTGTGGGCAAGGGGGATGCGTGAAGATGAAGAGAATATGGGGATTGGAGTACGCAACAAAGCTCAAATGGTTACGTGTTGGTGGGTGCAATGAGTTAGAAGAGCTGCCAAATATGGAAACATTGGTATATTTGGAAGAGTTGTGGGTAGAGGGATGCGTAAAGCTGAAGAGCATACGAGGGTTATTGGAGTGTAAGCAGCTGCAACTTCTAAGTGTTTATGGATGCTCTGAATTAGGAGAGGTAGAAGGTGTTGAATATGGAGATGTTTGTTGTGTTTGGATGTCCCAAATTACAGTGTGCCCTGTGGCTGGAGTAGTTGAAAAGCAAAACAAAAGAAAAATTGGACTATTCACAATTACAGTGTGCCCTGATTTTTATTTATATAAATTTAAAGTAACACAATAGATGGTACATGAGTGAAAGTATGTCATTTTTTTATTCACATTTTGGTTGATTTTTATTTATATAAATTTAAAGTAACACAATAGATGGATGGTACATGAGCGAAAATATGTACTTTTTTTTCATTATTATGGTCTTTGAAAAGAGTTTCAAAGAGTTTCGTCAATTTGATTGGAGAATAATTGTCCAAACCCATATATATATATATATATATATATATAATATTTAAATTTTATAATATTTAAAAAATTAATTATTATATGTAACATTATATTTAAAAAATTAATTATTATATTAAAATTTTATAGTGGTGTAACGTTGTAATAATAAAAAAACAATTATTACATTAAACATTTATAATGATGTAACTTTATATTTAAAAATTAATTATTATATTAAAATCTTATAGTTAATTTTATATTTTTTTACTTCTTATTTTTAAATGCCATATTAACATTCTTATAACACTTATATAAAGTCTTTCTTGATCATGGTAATCATTTATCTTAAGTATGGTCTTTTATGTAGTTCATCTATGAGTGTCAATTTAATTTATCTTATGTTAGGTATATAGAGCTCGTTTTTATACAACAATAGTCATTGTTGATTTAGGTTAAAGTCTGTGTTTAGGTGTTCTTGTTCATTTTTAGCACTATTTTCTTTTAACCTCTGATATTCCCCATAAGAATTTCTAGTACTTAAAATCTTATCTCCTAGATCAGATTCATAGCTGCTGCTTACACACCGTAAATTCGCATGACGACTTAGAGCGTCTTCTACTTTATTTTATTTTCCCTTTATATGCCTTATTTCGAAGTCATATTCGCTTAGAAAGGACAACCATCTGACTTGTCTTGCATTTAAATTATGTTGATCAAATAAATATTTAAGGCTTATGTTGTCTGACATAAGTAAAATTTTCCTCCAATCAAGTAATGTCGCCACATTTTAAAGGCGTGAATTATAGCAGCAAGTTCTAGATCATGTGTTGTATAATTCTTCTCGTGATCTTTTAGTTTTGTGGATTCATAAGCTACAACATAATTTTGTCTTGTAGTAAAGCTCCACCTAACCTTTCATTGCAAGCATCGGTACATACGACAAAATCCTTGAATGGATCAGCAATTTTTAAGATCATGGCAGTGATTAATAGGTGTTTTAATTTGTTAAAATTTTCCTTGCACTTTTTAGTCCACTCAAACTTTCTTCCTTTCTTTTATAAGGAAGTTATGGGGTAGGAAATCTTAGAAAATCCTTTGGTGAGATAAACCATATCCATGATAGAAAGGGTGTAAGTTAAAGCCTTGCAGTCATCATCTTTGCCCAACAACACCGATATCATAGTAATTAGTTTTTTTCACTTTATTAAAAATGTTAGAGGCATAGGGGGGATTTAGCACTCCGAAATTCGTTCTTATCACTGATAAATTTATTTTTAAATATATTTATCCAGTTTGAGGTAATATGGGCCCATTTATTGTCCTGGATGGTTATATTTAAGGCGAACAAGAAAATAATAAGCTTTAAATCCTTATGGATTGATGCAGCGGTTACATATAATATGGATTTTGGGGTAAGAAGAGATCAACAACCTGGACTCTTAACAATAATTGGTAGCACACATCTTAAAAGTCATCCAGGTTACATACCTTTCTTTTATACCCTTAACTTTCTTTATATATTTCCACCATATATCTTCCTTTCTAGACAGATTATAAAAGGCCATTTTTGCTTTCAACTCATCTGAGTAATTATATATATGGAAATACTTTTTCATACCGGACATCTAGGCCTCTACCTCCTCGTCCTTCTCGATTTCCCCATTAAACATGGGTGGTTTAATTTTCTTAAACTCCCCAGAGATTTCCTCATAGGGTCTGTACTTTTTCTTCTTTTTATTTTCATCACTACTTTTGTTTGACTCTTGAGTTTTTCTGTGATGTTTAACTGAATCTTCACTTGAAGTGTCAGGGTTATGGCTAAAAAATTCCAGCTTCCTACCCTTACGTTTATTGTACGGGGCAGTTTTAGGCAGTTCCTGTTCAAAATCCTTATTTTTATCTTTTTCTTCATTATGGATTTTTGCTAACAAGATTATGTTCAATTCTTCTTGAGCTTTCAGATTTCACTCATTATCTTCCTTAACCTTTCTTAATTCAGATCTTAGTTCATTCACAGTTCTTTTTAATTCATATTTATTGTCCTGACTTTCATTTATATCTACCCAAAACTCTCCATCCCTTAGATTTCCCTCTTCATTTAAAGGTTGTTTTGGGCGACGTTCCTCTTTTGCAAAAACATTCTCGCATCTGCCATATTTCCTGCAAAATATATTTGTACTTCTCTTTGCTGTGTGTAAGAGAATTTTCAAGACAAAATTAACATGAGTTAGCTTGTTGTTTTCTATAATAGTTTTGTGTTGAGCCTATTCAGGCCTAGTATTGAAACCATGCTCTGATACCATATTTAACATATTTCAAAATTCAAATAATAAAAAAAAATTCTATAACCATATATCTTCATACATTTAATAAAATTCCTAAATGTTATGAGAAAATACCAATAAAAGAAACCCTGTCCATATTAAATGGTCAAATTCATCTCTCTACATCCGTTCTCAGGCTTAGGGACCACTGTAATAGTCGTTTCGCCATTGACAGATGCAACCAAAATAGTTATTTCTGAATTGACTTTTTCGCCTTCCGCCTTCCGAGCGAAACTCTGTAATCGAAAAATCAACAATTGATACATCCATTTGACCACTTTCTTCCTTCCGCACTTCGCATTGTTGATCCTTTCGGGAACAACCTTGACCTTCGATCTTGCTTTGATGAGAAAATTGGATTCCGGGAACTCCAAGTTCCGTTATCTAAATCTTGTACTTTCCACGTTTCGCACCTCGCATCGGTTTTCTGCACTGTTGATCCTTACAGAAACAAACTTGACCATTGATCTTGCTTTGATGCGGAAATTGGATCCTGAAAACTCCAAGTTTCGTTATCTAAATCCTTGACTTTCTGTGTTCCGCATTTTGCATCGGATTTATGCACCGTTGATCCTTGCGAAAACAACCTTGACCGTCGATCTTGCTTTGATGCGAAAATCAGATCCTGGAAACTCCAAGTTCTTTTATCTAAATCCTTGACTTTCCGTGTTTCGCATTCAAAATTGGCTTTCCGCACTATTGATCCTTGCGAAAACAACCTTGATTGTCGATCTTGCTTTGATGCGGAAATCGGATCCCGAAAACTTGAAGTTCCGTTATCTAAATCCTTGACTTTTTGTGTTCCGCATTCCGCATTGCATTTCTGCACTGTTGATCCTTGCAGAAACAACCTTGACCGTCGATTTTGATTTGATGTGAAAATAAGACCTTGGAAACTTTAAATTCCGTTAATATTATTTCTCGGCTTTTCGCATTCTGTATTCCGCATCGATTTTCTGCACCGTTGATCCTTGCGGAAACAATCTTGACCGCCGATCTTTCTTTTATGCAAAAATAGGATCACGAAAACTTAACGTTTTGCCTTGTCTTGTTTCCTGTTTCCCGCCTTCCACAACTTCTATAAACCGTTGATCTCTTATGCGGCTTTAATCTTGACCATTGATCAACGTTCTTTTATGGATCATCGTTTAACTGTGTGGATCAACGTTTATCACTATGGAATCAACTAGGTGTGATTTGACTTGGGGTTTTTGTTTTACTGTAAGTTAAAATCGAATCTAGAAGTTAAATATGGATTCATACCGTGAATTAAGGTTTTTTTTCCCATGTACATAGATTGCATTTGTAACATCGAAAAGATATAGATCTAAACCATAAACCAACATTATTAGATCAATCGACAATCCAAGTTCGAAATGAAAAAGTAAAGGAAGGTTTACATAAATCGATTCAGTCAGGAAAAACATAGTAGAATATCTGATTAGTTACAACAATAGAGGATGTGAAAAAATATGGAAAGCAAACGTTGCAAAGAAGATCAAGAACAATGGGCAAGGTTGATTAGGGGAGTCGATCAACGAATGTGAGCTATTTCGTTGGGTGAACTAGCACAGTCGAAGAAAATACTTACGGGCGCGATAATTTATGAAATCCGCCCTATGACCAAAGAAGTCCATCGTTGATCCAGATCTAACGGTCCTTTGGTCATTTCGCTTGTGAACTAGCAAGGGAGTCAAAAGCTGGAGACGTGATTGAAATAATTTATGAAATCGGATCCACAATGGATTTGAAATCCACTCTTGGTTGAATGATTATGGGACCGTTGGACGGGTGAGTTTAAATTAGCAGATCTATCAATTTTACCAGATTAAAATCTAGTGACAATCAATCAAAATACTATTACAAAGGAGCCTGGCAATCAGATTCAAACAACAAAAATTTAAGGTGTTCTCAAGCAACAATGAAAATCACAGATCGACACCAGAACCAACATTATCATTTCAATCGACATTCTACAATCGAGAAAAATAATTAATGAAGCTCAAGCAGCATTGATACAGACTGGAAAACATCGTTAAAAGTAGGAATAAGGTTTGAAATAGAGGATTCCATTCGTAGATACATAATCATCAATTCTAAATCAATCAAGTATTGTTTCTGAAACCATTAACGAATTTACAACATTCAGAACTAAGTAATTCTACTCGGAACAAAATATTAATTGCTACAGTAATAACATTGTACAAATTAAATAAACTTAAGAGAAACATAGATATTTGTTCTACAGAAAATGTATACATAATACTACGTGGAAGTATAATTGCAATTCAACATTTTACAAAAACATCCTACTGTACTATAATCCTTCATAAGAAACAGAATAGGAACTTGGCACCAGCGCTGGGAAAACAAAAGTGGAGAATTTGTTCCTCCCAACCAACTCTCGTAGCAACCAAATTACTTGCTCCATAACCCTCGAGCACGTTCGCTGAACCACAAGAGAAAAATATCTTAATGCGTCATCTCTTTCATTATACAGATGTTAATCCTCGTCCAATGCTAGCCTCATGTTGCTCATGGACATACTATTAAATAGTATTTTTGCCTAGGACTTGGTCATTTATGAGCCTCCTGCTCTTTAACAACTCAACTAGGAGTGCAGACACGATTTTTGGGGATGATGCCTCCTGCATCTTGAGTTCTCACTCAATGGTCTTTTCCACTTGTCATTTTCGTCTTGTGGGTCAGCAAACACTCTTTCAACAACTATATCCACTTTTGTTCCCCTTCAACACAATTGATTAAATAAGGAATGTTTTATTACAAAAAGTGCCTTATTATTGACCTTTCCTATCAAGGAATAATAAAATAATAATCAAAGTATTTTCCAACATAATTAATAATTATCAATTCAGGGAGTATTACAATTTGAAATGTTTTAAATTAAAATTATATTTTATTTTTAATTATGAAATTTAATTAGGAGTTGTACTTGAGGGACAAAAGAGGCAAAGCTTGCTAAGAGTCTCGGAATAACCATCAACAAAGGGAATGCAGTATATAAATGTTTTTTTCATGTAGAAAGACAAAATCATCATGTTCACTAGAATTGTAGGGGACTCTTCCATCTTTATTATAACACTCTCACCTTGGATTATCCCAAGAAACACATAGAGTTCTATCAGGTGTAATGATAACAAAACAAAAGGGCATATATATTCAAGCCAACATTCATACTCGTGAGAATGAAGGCACCTTAAACAAAGGATACAAGGGCATAATCTACAAGTCAATCCCATGAATATCAACATTCAAAGTTTGAGGCATCACACTGCTTACAAGTGAGAGTGCATGATATTCGAAAAGATAAAGGAAATATATTTCACACACTCAATATCAGTTATTGCACAAGCTTTTGATATCATAAAGGCTCAAGATATGGTCCATTTGTATGCATGTGGGTCTTCACTCTACTTGTTGGAAGTGAACCTATGGTTTAGTTGTGAGCTAAGTCTTACTATTATTTAGGTTGAAGAGAAAACCAAATTGATGATCCATGAATCCTACTTATCTCCCTAATTCATTGACTTTATAATATAATGGCACACTACCATCACATTCATAGTTGTTACATACCCTATGACTTGCTCTAGGTTAAAAGAGGGTTCAAGAGATACGAGAGGGAAATGGAAGAAACCAAGGAAGTTGTAACGATTGTGTCTATGAAATACCAGCGTTGGCTAGATGATTGGAAAGAGAACTGGTTGATAAAGCATCAAGAGAAGAACAATAACATTGCAAACTCAAGGTATTTATTCACTCCCTCACAAATACATTTCAAACTAGAGGAATCTCTACGATCTATTGGCACTTGGGTCAACAAGATCTTGACGCATTTGGGTATTCCAAGACTCTCCTCCACCCTTAACTTGCATGGCCATTGGACCCACCCTTGTGGTCTTCGACAAATTCAAGGAATACACTAAAGAAACAACCTACCCTCTAAGAAAGGTAGTCAAGGTAGAGAGAGCAAGCGCAACACTGAATAGAAATGATAATAAAAAAACTAGTTTAGATTGCCCAAGGTGCATTATATTTTTGTTTCTCAATGTTAATTATGTATGTTTATCAAGTTCTAGTATTTTCTATAGTAATATGTTAGACAATATATTTACCATATACGAAATTACAAATATATACGAAATTACAATTTTAGAAAACATTAGACATAAATAGTAAGAAGGAAATAACCTTTAGTTTCGTGGGAAGTCTATAAAATAGTTTTAAAATAAAACCACAATCAATTAATTCATAATACAAACTTAATTGTTTATATTGAAATAAATAAATCAAAATCAAAATCACATTAGAGGAAATTTCAATTCAAAATGGGCCTCCTAAGGAAAATAATAAAATAATATTTATTAATTTTGGAGGAAGAAAAGAAAAAAACTACTTTTTTTGTTCGTATTTTCGACATATCTCCCTATGTTTTTACTCAAATTTCTATCGGGAGAGCTCGTTCGATGCAGAATTAAATTCCGCATCCAATGAGTACCCACTCTGCATAGTTATGACGGACATCGCTACCCCAAAAACAAGAAATGCCTGAGAAAGCGTGATGATGGGAGAGCTCGTTGGACATGGAATTAAATTCCGCATCCAACGAGTACCCACTATGCATACTTTTGATGGACATTGCTACCCCAAAAACAAGAAATACCTGAGGAAACGTGGTGGTATTTCTTGTTTTTGGGGTAGCGATGTCTGTCAAAAGTATGCGGAGTGGGTGCTCGTTGGATGTAAAATTTAATTCTGCATCCAACGAGCTCCCCCGGTCGAAATTTGAGTAAAAACATAGGGAGATATGTCGAAAATACGAACAAAAAAAGTCATTTTTTTATGATACCTATCCCCAAGATTATATTAAAAAATTGTTTAAGACCTATATGGTATTTTAAATTTAAAGTAATTTCATTGGGAAACACATGATAACATGGAATTTCAATTAGGGTTGAAAGACCCATTTTAAGTTGAAATTTCCTCTAGTGTTTAATTTTATTTTTAAATTGAAAATAATAATATAAAATCTAAATTATATAAATTTAAAAATTAAACATCGAATAAATTAGTAAACAAAATTCTAAATAATATTATATATTTACACAAAAATACATATTGTAAATAAGATTATAAGAAAAATGATAATGAACTAATAACATGCTATTTT
>LPNX010696868.1:213212-228651 GCA_001517045.1 Pseudotsuga menziesii | reverse complement strand
AACATGGGTATATTTCTTGAAACATAAATCTGATGCATTTAGTTATTTTCAGCAGTTCAAGGCACTCGTGGAGAACCAGAGTGGACATCGCATCAAGATGTTAAGGATCGACAGAGGAGGTGAATATGTTTCAAATGAATTTCTAAATTTTTGCAAGACCCATGGCATACAAAAACAATTTACTACACGGTATACACCTCAGCAAAACGATATTGCCGAAAGAAAGAACAGAACCATCATGGAAATGGCACGCAACATGTTGGCAGCCAAGCATTTGCCAAATGAGTATTGGGGTGAATCATTCGCAACTACCGTTTACATTATGAACTGGTGTCCGACAAAGAGTGTGAAGAACAAAGGTCCCTAAGAAGCATGGACAGGTATGAATCATAGTGTTTCACATTTAAAAGTTTTTTGTTGTGTTGCATATGCTCATGTTCTAGATGAGTTGAGAAGGAAGCTAGACAAGAAGGGACAGAAATGTATTTTTGTCGGCTATTCAGAAGACAAAAAAACATACAAGTTGTATGATCCTATCGCAAAGAAAGTGATAATCAGTCAAGATGTTCAATTTGTCGAGAATGAATCATGGGATGGAACCATCAACATAAATGTCAAGATTGTGTCGAATGTCGACAATGATGATATGGAAGAGGAAGTGGTTCAAACACCACATGTAAGTCAACCGGTCGCAGCACTGTCGACTCCCATGACACCACGACATGGTTCAACACAAGGACCATGGACACAAGTAGCAGCTCAAGCTACACCGACAACCACACCAAGAGGATAGCAAACTCCATCAAGCATTTCGTCAAGGTTGACATCGACAGAACCGATGAAGACAAGAAGTTTGCAAGAGTTATATGAAGCTGGTACACCAAATTCATTCTCTCTCTTTGCATTATTTTCCCCTATATATGATCCACTTACATTTGAAGAAGCTGTTGAAGAAGAAGTATGGGCACAAGCCATGGATGAAGAAATGGAATGCATTGAGAAAACCCAGACATGGGAACTAGTTGATGTACTAATAGACAAAGATGTGATCAGTGTCAAATGGATTTACAAGACAAAGCAAGATGTTGATGGGATTGTGCAGAAGCACAAGGCAAGAATGGTAGCAAGAGGGTTCACACAACAACCCGGCATAGACTTCAATGAAACGTTTGCACCTGTTGCACGCATGGATACAGTCAGAACAGTTTTGGCCATTGCTGCACAAAACAAATGGCATGTTCATCAAATGGATGTCAAGTCGACATTCTTAAATGGCTATCTAGAAGATGAAGTATATGTGGAATAGCCACAAGAGTATGAATTTCTAGGTCAAGAACATAAAATGTACAGATTAAAAAAGGCATTATATGGTTTGAAGCAAGCTCCTAGAGCTTGGTACAGTCGGATTGATTCCTATCTCACTGAAAATGGATTTTACAGAAGTGAAAGTGAACCGACTTTGTACACCAAAGTTGATGAGCAACGTAAGATGTTAATTGTCTGCATGTATGTAGATGATTTAATATTTTCTGGTGATTATAGCATAAGAAATTTTAAAACAGTCATGGAAAGTGAATTTGAAATGACTGATCTGGGGCTTATGAATTTTTTTCTGGGCATTGAAGTTCAGCAGTCTGAAAGTGGTATTTTTATATCACAGTCTAAGTATGCAAGTGAAGTTTTAAAAATATTTAACATGTCTAATTGCAAGACAACCCCAACACCAGTAATACTACAACTTTAAAATTGAGGAAGGATGATGAAGGATCGACTGTTGATCCTACGCTGTTCAAAAGGCTTGTTGGAAGCCTTATGTATTTGACAGCGACAAGACTAGACATTATGTATGGTGTAAGTCTGATCTCAAGGTTCATGGAGTCACCAAAAGACTCACATTGGCAAGCAGGTAAAAGAATTCTGAGGTATGTAAGTGGCACAAAAGACCTTGGCATTATGTATTCAACCTCAGAAAATTTTAAACTTATTGGTTACACTGACAGTGACAATGGAGGAAACATAGATGACATGAAAAGCACATTTGGGTACACATTTTATTTTGGTACAGGTGTTGTTTCATGGGATTCAAAGAAACAACCCATAGTAACTTTGTCTTCAACTGAAGTAGAGTATGTTGCAGCGACAAGCGCTGCATGTCAAGCTGTCTGGATGAGAAGAGTCTTAAAAGACTTGTCAGAGAACCATCAGGAACCAACAACAATCTTCTGCAACAACATTCTTCTGCGACAACAATTCAGCCATAGCATTATCAAAGAATCATGTGTTTCACAAGAGAACCAAGCACATCGACACACGGTTTCATTTTATAAGAGAGTTGGTGAACGACAAGGAAATTTGTTTGGAATTTTGTAGGTCTGAAGACCAACTTGCAGACATCTTTACGAAACGATTGGCAAAGGACACATTCAGATTTTTGCGTAGTTATCTTGGAATGACAAGTTCTCCACAGTGAACTCTGTCATAAACAGAGCATGTCTAAGATCTAAAACATTTTGTAAATTTTGTTTTAAAAATCCCCATCTGCTTATAATTAACGGGGAGTGTTGGAAAATGTAATTACTCGCAGATCCGTGCCTGACTCTCAGTCGACTCTGTCAGAGTCTAGTATCAGTCAAGATCTTGTCGGTCAGTCTGACAAGAGGGTAGAATCCACGATTCGACAATGTAAACTAGTCGAATTTATTTCTGAAGCTAAGTTGTTAGGTAGATAGTTATTATAGTCTTTAATGGTGAGTCAGTCGACCCATGTAGAATCAAATTTCAGGTTGCCTATAAATAGAAGAAGAAATTTGTAAATCAGTTTTTACAGACACAATAGAGAGATAGAGCAACTCGGGGTGAGAAAGAGAAGTTGAAGCTCAAGCTTCTGTGTAAATGATTCAGTCGAAGAGTCGAAGCTCCGACAAGTCTGGACTGACAAGTTTGTAATACTTTGTTATTTCCGCATAAGTTATATATATGAAATAGTTTATGGTTGAATGTGTTTATTTGGCTGCACAATATTTCCAGATTTACTTGTATAAATGTCTTTTACCATTACATTTGAGTGAAAGAACAAAAACCCATAAATTTCTCACCGCGTGAAAGTTCCAGGGTTTTACGGCACATTGGTCTACTCAAGTCTTCCTACATATTTGGGCATATGTTTTTATAAGTTCTTTGGATTTGTTAATGTGTCCATTTTTACTTCATCTTACTCAAAGGTGAAAAGCATTTGTAATTTATTAAGTCTCTTAGACTAAGAAACATACTGTGTAGATTTCGACCAAAGTGAACAGACAAGGTCGGTTGAGTCAGCGGACTGAGATCGCCGACTTAAGAGGTCGAAGAGGTCAGCCAACTTGAGAGGTCGAAGAGGTCAGCCTACTTGGAGGTCGAAGTCAACCGACTTCGGGTAAAAAGTCTGACCAAAGTTGATAGACTTGTCTAGTCGGGAGATAGACAAGTTTCACCCGACAAGTGAAAAAGAAAAAGAGGTCGGAGTGGAAAAAGTGAAAATTAATTTTAATATTAACTGAGCGGTAAACTCAAGTTTAGTCGGCTTGGTTGTGGCTAACAATTTGCAAATCCACAATAAGGATGAAGCTACAGAAATGCTTAAAAAGTATCTCTCCGCTCAGGAGATTTTATTAATTTTAGATGACCTAGATAAGGTAAATCAGGGTGATGCACTTGTGCCAAATCAAACTTCCATCCACTCAAATAGCTTAATATTGATTACATCTAGAGATAGAGATAAGGATGTTCTCACAAGATCAGGAGTAGAAAATCATCCATTTACAAATTAAATGGGATTAATAAACAGCACTCCATGGAGCTCTTCTGCTGTCATGCCTTCAAGCGGTCCTATCCATTCCCAGGATTTGAAGATATGGCTGAGAAGTTCGTGAACGCTTGTAATGGATTGCCTTTGTCTTTAAAAGTATATGGGGCACTTCTCTATGGGAACACTGACATTTCTTTTTGGCATCAGCAGTTGTATAAACTTGTAAAAATACTTCCAAGTGAAATACAAGAAAGGCTTCGAATTAGTTATGAAGCCCTCGATAGCGAGGAAAAACAGATATTTCTATATATTGCATGTTTTTTCGTAGGAGAAAACAACGATACAACCATCAGAATATGGAATGGCTCAGATTGGGGAGGCGAGTTGGGTTTTCAAACTCTACAAAACTAGTGTTTGGTCGAAGTGGTGGAAGGGAAGCAAGGGAGAGAGATAATTAGTATGCATGACCACCTCAGAGACTTGGGAAGAGTTGAAGCCGGTGTTTCGTAGCCACTTCGATTTTGGTGTATTGATGATTTGTTGCAGCAATCATCTGTAAGTAGTGAATCATTCAATATTTTATATATTATTCAGTAAAGATCCGGGTTCATTTTGTTATTTTGCAAGAAGAAACATGTAATAACACTATCATCTTTTAATAATGGACAGGTAATAACGGTGCGGGGAATTCGAATGGCCCTTAGTGAATATAATGATGAAGAAGAATTTGACGGCATACTTATGAGGAGGTTGCAACTTGTTGATAGCGAAGGTATTCTCTTGGAACGCATTCTGAAGAGGGTCAAGTCCCCAAATATCATATGGCTTTGCTGGAAAAAGTGTCCATACACTTCCCTGCCTTCCTCTATTCCAGTGAAGAAGTTAAGGGTTCTTTGAGTGTCAGGCAGCACATTAGAAACATTGTGGCAACAAGAATCACAGGTAAATTAAAATTTGTTCTGTAAACGTGTGTTAAGTGGCTATTAATATCAGCTATTAAAGTTGAAATACGTCGTGAACATTTTGCAGGCACCTGCATGTTTGGAGGAGTTGTGGGTAAAGGGATGTCACCAGTTGAAGAGCATACAAGGTTTGGCCCAGCTGACAAAGCTCCATCTGTTAGATGTTAACGGGTGCACTGAATTAGAAGAGCTGCCAAGTATGGAAAGTTTGGTATCTTTGGAGGAGTTGTGGGCGGAAGGATGCTGGAAGCTGAAGAGCATATGGGGCTTGGAGCAGGCCAGAAAGCTTTGCAAGTTATATGTTGGTGGGTGCAACAAGTTAGAAGAGCTGCCAAATATGAAAACATTGGTATCTTTGGAGGAGTTGTGGGCAGAAGGATGTGTGAAGCTGAAGAGACTATGGGGCTTGCAACGCGACAAAGCTTAAAGGGTTACGTGTTGGCGGGTGCAGCGAGTTAGAAGAGCTGCCAAGTTTGGAAACATTGGTATCTTTGGAGGAGTTGTGGGCAAAGCGTGAAGCTGAAGAGAATAAGGGGGTTGGAACATGTTACAAAGCTTACATGGTTACGTGTTGGTGGGTGCAGCAAGTTAGCAGAGCTGCCCAATATGGAAACATGGGTATCTTTGGAGGAGTTGTGGGCAGAGGGATGTGTGAAATTGAAGAGCATACGAGGGTTGGAGCACGCCACACAGCTTAAAGTGTTGGGTGTTGGTGGGTGCAGCGAGTTGAAAGAGCTGCCAAATATGGAAACATGGGTATCTTTGGAGGAGTTGTGGGGAGAGGGATGCATGAAGCTGAAGAGCTTAAGGGGGTTGGAGCAGGCGACAAAGCTTCACAAGTTATATGTTGGTGGCTGTAGCGAGTTAGAAGAGCGGCCAAATATGGAAACATTGGCATCTTTGGAGGAGTTGTGGGTAGAGAAATGCGTGAAGTTGAAGAGCAAACGAGGGTTGGAGTAGGCGACTAAGCTTAAATGTTTAAGTGTTGGTGGGTGCAGCGACTTAGAAGAGTTGCCAAATATGGAAACGTGGGTATCTTTGGAGTCCTTTGGGGCAGGGGGATGCGTGAAGCTGAAGAGCGTACAGGGGTTGGAGCAGGCGACAAAGCTTCAACTGTTAGATGTTAGTGGGTACACCGAGTTAGAGGTGATGCCAAATTTGGAAACATTGGTATCTTTGGAGTCATTGTGGGCAAGGGGATGCGTGAACCTGAAGAGCATACGGGGATTGGAGTACGCAACAAAGCTTAAATGGTTACGTGTTGGTGGGTGCAGTGAGTTAGAAGAGCTTCCAAATATGGAAATATTGGTACTTTTGGAGGAGTTGTGGGCAGAGGGATCCGTAACGCTGAAGAGCATACGGGGGTTATTGGAGTGTAAGCAGCTGCAGCTTCTAAGTGTTTATGGATGCTCTGAATTAGAAGAGGTAGAAGGTGTTGAATATTTTACGTGGTTGGAGATGTTTTTTGTGTTTGGATGTCCCAAATTACAGTGTGCCCTGTGGCTGGAGTAGTGGAAAAGCAAAATAAAAGAAAAATTGGACTATTTGCCCTGATTTTTATTTATATAAATTTAAAGTAACACAATAGATGGTACATGAGCGAAAGTACGTCATTTTTTTATTCACAATTTGGTTGATTTTTATTTATATAAATTTAAAGCAACACAATAGATGGTACATGAACGAAAGTTTGTCATTTTTTTATTCACATTTTGGTTGATTTTTATTTATAAAAATTTAAAGTAACACAATAGATGGTACATGAGCGAAAGTATGTATTTTTTTTTAATTATTATGGTCTTGAAAAGAGTTTCAAAAAAGAGTTTCGTCGCTTTGATTGGAAAAAAATTGTCCAAAACCAAATATATTAAAAAAAAAAATTAATTATTATATTAAAATTTTATAATGGTAACTTTAAATTTAAAAAATTAATTATTATATATAACATTATATTTAAAAATTAATTATTATATTAAAATTTACTAGAGGTCTAACCTTGTAATAATAAAAAAATAATGATTACATTAAACTTTTATAATGGTGTAACGTTATATTTAAAAAATTAATTATTATATTAAAATTTTATTGTTAATATTATATTTTTTTACTTGTTATTTTTAAATGCCATATTAATACTCTTATAACACTTATATAAAGTCTTTCCTGATCATGGTAATCATTTTGCTCCAAGTATGGTCTTTTATGTAGTTCATCCATGATTTTAAGTTTAATTTATCGTATGTTAGGTATATTCCCCATCAGAATTTCCATTACTTAAAATCTTATCTCTTAGATCAGCTATGGATCAGATTCATAGCTGATGCTTGCACACCGTAAATTCTCATGACAACTTAGAGTGTCTTCTACTTTATTTTATTTTCCCTTTATATGCCTTATTTCGAAGTTATACTCGCTTAGAAAGGACAACCATCTGACTTGTCTTGCATTTAAATTCTGTTGATCAAATAAATATTTAAGACTTATGTTGTTTGACATAAGTAAAATTTTCCTCCAATTAAGTAATGTCGCCACATTTTTAAGGCGTGAATTATAGCAGCAAGTTCTAGATCATGTGTCACATAATTCTTCTCACGATCTTTTAGTTTTGTGGATTCATAAGCTACAACATAATTGTCTTGTAGTAAAACTCCACATAACCCTTCATTGCAAGCATCGGTACATACGACGAAATCCTTGAATAGATCAACAATTTTTAAGATCGGGGCAGTGATTAATAGGTGTTTTAATTTGTTAAAACATTCCTCGCACTTTTTAGTCCACTCAAACTTTTTTCCTTTCTTTTATAAGGAAGTTATGGGGTAAGCAATCTTAGAAAATCCTTCTATGAACTTCCTGTAGTATCCAGTAATTTCCATAAATGATCTGATGTCAGATACATTTTTAGGAACCGGCCATTCCATGATGAATTTTACCTTATCTGAGTCGATTGAGATTCCATCCTTGGACACTACGTGTCCGAGGTGCTAAATCTTGTCTTTGAAAAAGTCGCACTTACTAAACTTTGCATAAAGTTGTTGTTCTCATAATACTTGCAAAACTATTTTAAGATGTTCTTCATGTTCTTGTTCATTCTTAGAGTAGATTTATATGTCGTCAATGAAGACAACTACAAATTTATCTAGATAGTTACTTAATATGTTGTTCATTAAACACATGAACGCAACAGGTGCGTTTGTCAACCCAAAGAGCATTACGACAAACTCGTAGTGACCGTAACGAGTCCTAAATGTTGTTTTAAAAATATCTTCATCATTTATTCACACTTGATGATAACTCGACCTTGAATCTATCTTTAAAAAGATAGTTTCTCCGTGGAACTGATCGAACAGATAATATATCCGGGGAAGTGGGAATCGGTTTTAAATAGTCATTTTATTTAGTTGCATGTAACCTATACATAATCTTAGTGTGTCGTCTTTCTTTTTCACAAACAAGACTGGTGCTCCCCAGGGAGACACACTTGGTTGAATGTATTTTTTATCGATTAGTTCTTGTAATAGTGATTTTAGTTCTGTGAGTTCGATTATGTTCATTCGATATGTAGCTTTCGATGTTGGTAGCGCTCCAAGTATCAGATCAATTGTGAAGTCTATATCCCTTTTTGGAGGGAGTCCGAGGACTTCTTCTGGAAATATATATTCGAATTCCTTTAAAACAGGTAGGTCTTCCAGTTTAGGTTTCATATCATTTTCCTTATCGTTCATTATATATACTGTGAATACCTTACATCCTTTTCTGACTGATCTCTTCATTTGCAGAGCAGAGATTTCTCTAATGGTTACCTTCATAGGAAATATTTTCACTTTTATATTATTTCTCTTATCATGAATACATGTAAATGTTTTATCTAAATTGTTTAGAAAAACTTTATGCTCTTCAAGCCAATCCATTCCTATCAACAGATCATAAGATCCTAAAGGAAATATATTTACATTCAAATGTGTAAGAAAATAGTTCAACATTATCTTACAATTTCTAACTATACTTGTAACATTTCTTTATGTACATGTGGCTAACTATACTAGCCACGACTTATCAAAATTTTCAGGTACCAAATTGCATAAATCAACTACTCTAGGTGAAATATAACTCAAGCTTATGCTTGTATCAATTAAGATAAAGATAGGTTGATTGTTTATCATACCTTCAATTTCGACCATGGAATTCTGGTGGTCTGCTTGCCAATTATCCAATGCAACGCAGATTCTGGGCATGCTCCTGGCCATATCCCCAACTATAACTAATTTCTGGATAGAATGGACATTAAACCTTTGCTTCCTTGCTGGACAATTTTTAAAGTAGTGTTGCTCCCCACACTCCCAACATTTTAAGGGTTCTTTTTGTGTTGGGTTTTTATTAGGAACAGTTGAGGGTATTGGGGAATCTTGAGGTTTAAAATATTTGTAATTATTACCCTGATACCCTTTGTGATAACTTCCCATGTTTTTATGCAACTTATTTTGTTTTCTCTTAGAATTAAAATTATTTGGCCTTTGATTTTTCCAAACTGGTATACTTTCTCTTTCATTCTTGGTTTGGTCATAATAGAAGTTGGCCTTCCTTATCGCTTCCTCTAATGTCTTTGGACTATCATATTCAATATGTTCTTTAAACATGAGGGAGATACAGCCAAGGAATCGTTGTATCTTGGGATCTTCATCAATTATGTAGGGGACATAGCGAAGTAAGCTTAAGAACTTACTACAGAGTTCTTTCATGGTCATGGCCCCTAACCTTAGTTCATAAAACTCCTTGGATTTTTCTTCATAATATTGTTCAAATAAATATTTTCTTTTAAACATCTTCTTAAAAAATTTCCAGGTTACATACCTTTCTTTTATACCCTTAACTTTCTTTATATATTTCCACCATATATCTTCCTTTCCAGACAGATGATAAATGGCCATTTTTGCTTTCAACTCATCTAAGTAATTATATATATGGAAGTAGTTTTTCATACCGGACATCCAGGCCTTTGCCTGCACGCCCTTCTCGATTTCCTCATAGGGTCTGTACTTTTTCTTCTTTTTATTTTCGTCACTGCTTTTGTTTGACTCTTGAGTTTTTCTGTGATGTTTAACTAACTCTTCACTTGAAGTGTCAGGGTTATGGCTGAAAAATTCCAACTTCCTACCCTTATGTTTATTGTACGAGGCAGTTTTAGGAAGTTCCTATTCAAAATCCTTATTTTTATCTTTTTCTTCATTATGGATTTTTGCTAACAAGATAATGTTCAATTCTTCTTGAGCCTTCAGAATTCACTCATTATCTTCCTTAACCTTTCTTAATTCAGATCTTAGTTCATTCACAGTCCTTTTTAATTCATATTTATTGTCCTGACTTTCATTTATATCTACCCAGAACTCTCCATCCCTTAGATTGCCCTCTTCATTTAAAGGTTGTTCTGGGCGATGTTCCTCTTCTACAAAAACATTCCCACATCTACCATATTTCCTGCAAAATATATTTGTACTTCTCTTTGCTGTGTGTAAGAGAATTTTCAAGACAAAATAAACATGAGTTAGCTTGTTGTTTTCTATAACAGTTTTGTGTTGAGCCTATTCAGGCCTAGTATTGAAACCATGATCTGATATCATATTTAACATACCTCAAAATTCAAATAAAAAAAAAATTTATAACCATATATCTTCATACATTTAATAAAATTCCTAACTGTTATGACAAAATACCAATAAAAGAAACCTTGGCCATATTAAATGGTCAAATTCATCTCTCTACATTCATTCTCAGGCTTAGGGACCACTGTAACAGTCATTCCGCCATTGACAGATACAACCAAAATATTTATTTCTGCACTAAATTGACTTTGTCACATTTTTCCTTCCGGGCGGAACTCTGAAATCAGAAAAACAACAATTGATACCTCCATTTGACCACTTTCCACCTTCTGCACTTCGCACCTGCCTTCCGCATCGTTGATCCTTTCGGGAACAACCTTGACCGTCGATCTTACTTTGATGTGGAAATTGGATTCCGGGAACTCCAAGTTCTATTATCTAAATCTTGTACTTTCCCTGTTCTGCATCCCGCGTCGGCTTTCCGCACCGTTGATCCTTGCGAAAACAAACTTGACCGTCGATCTTGCTTTGATGCAAAAATCAGATCCCGAAAACTCCAAGTTCCGCATTTTGCATCGACTTTCTGCACCGTTGATCCTTGCGAAAACAACCTTAACTATCGATCTTGCTTTGATGCGGAAATCAGATCCCAGAAACTCCAAGTTTTGATATCTAAATCCTTGACTTTCTGCGTTCCGCATTCAACATCGGCTTTCCGCACTGTTGATCCTTGTGAAAACAACCTTGACTGTCGATCTTGCTTTGATGCGGAAATCGGATCCCGAAAACTCGTAATTCCATTATGTAAATCCTTGACTTTTTGTGTTCTGCATTCCGCATTGGATTTCTGCACCGTTGATCCTTGCGGAAACAACCTTGACCGTCGATCTTGATTTGATGTGAAAATCGGACATCGGAAACTTTAAATTCCGTTAATCTTATTTCTTGACTTTCCTCATTTTGCATTCCGCATCGGATTTCCACACCGTTGATCCTTGCGGAAACAATCTTGACCGTCGATCTTTCTTTGATGCGGAAATCGGATCACAAAAACTTAACGTTTTTCCTTGTCCTGTTTCCCGTTTCCCTCCTTCTGCAACTTCTATAAATCGTTGATCTATTATGTGGCTTTAATCCTGACCGTTTATCTGCTTTCTTTTATGGATCATCGTTTAACTACGCGGATCAATGTTTATCACTATGGAATCAACTGGTTGTGATTTGACTTGGGGTTTTTGTAGTACTGTAAGTTAAAACCGAATCTAGAGGTTAAATATGGATTCATACCGTGAATTAAGGTTTTTTTCCCATGTACATAGATTGCATTCGTAACATTGAAAAGATATAGATGTAACGTCCCCGACCCTCCGACCGATGAAGAGGACGCTACCATGGCGTTAACCATTCGGGCTACCAGCCCCATGAACATGTGCATTCATAAAAATGTTGAAACAAAATGCATTGAAGTAGAACATACACAAATACAATTATTTATCATACACAGCGGAAGCCAACATACGTTCATACAAGCATTCAACATGTTCACCATAATCATTAACAGTAAATAGGATTGCAGAAGTAAAATAGACAAGATTACTTATCTTATAAAGAACTCGTTCCGCAACCAGCTATGTCACCGCAACGTTCCACCCAACCATAGACCAACATGCTCCTTAATCTCTCAGCAACGCTGTCACCCCCGAGCTGGGCATGATTCTCCAAGGAAAAAGGAACAAGCAGGCTTACACATAGCCAAGGATACACAAAACACATCCAAGCCAACACAGTTGGGTTTATCAGGCCATCCAGGAGCTAGAAAAATCTAAGTGCTAAGCTGGTGAGCTCATTACAGAGCTAGGAACACCTACACCAGAACTAGCCTGACTTTTAAGACACCCACACACACCCAACACAAGGAATCGGTCCCTTCTCTGCTACACAGTCCCTCAGACCCTGACTTCCCTTCCAGTGCTATTCAGGGTTGTGGAGAAGAAAGCCAACCCTCTAGCTCTATCAGTGTGGTTTCCAAACACACCAGGTTTATCAAGCAACCCAAGCCCCCATCCCTGCTCCCAACACAGTCCGAAGACCAACCATTGCACGCATGCAATCAATCAGCAATTACCACTTAGACAGGGAAACGACTCCTGAGTCATTCTTGGGCCTATCGTGGCCAAAACGACTCCCAAGCAACTTACAGCAGTCTCCAAACGCATCGACAACACAGTTCACAACGTGGGGAAGACAACAGTCCCTCCTGGACAATGAAGCAATCAGAAAAGACTTACACAGGCTGCACTGGGGAAGAATATACAGACTCTCAACCTGTGCATGAGGAGATTTTACACCAGACCCTCAGAATTCGGATGGAAATCATGCTAGATACTACTCTGTGGAAACGTGAATGACATCCGAAAACAACTCCCCCTTCTTGGTTGCATGAGACAAAACCGAAAAGGAAGCTTGTGCATGGGAACCATCAGACTACCGCCCCTGCGTGAGGATGAACAGACAATGGAGAGAATGCGTCGTAGTGGAGAGAGTGGAATGAGGGGCGTAGTCATTCTTCTTCCCATTGTGAGGTTCAATCCACTGGTGGAGTGTGCGTGTGGGTAAGGACTGACAGTCCTGCCACACTCCACTCCCCAACCATAACTGCCTCAACTAACAGCAGCAGTTTTTAATGGTGGTAGTTGGATAAGACAAGGGAAGGTGACACATGGCTTTTTTCCCATTGGTTCATGGTTTAACAATTCCCCTCCCTTATTCTTGTGAGAATCATGCCCCTCTCAATTTAGTTGCCGCGAACATAGCTGGTTGGGGTTCATTTTAATTAAAGATGCATATTTATATGATGACAAAACTTAATATATGTCGTATACCACGATAGACCATCGGCAACGACTCCGTTCGCCGAAACATAACACAATTAAATCAATGGCGGGGATTTTTCCTTTAGCTCCACACCATGATTCATTACAATATATACATCATGTTTGTTTAATGCAACGAGGTCAAAACCGGGGTGTTACATTCCCCTCCCCCTTCAATAGCACTGTCCTCAGTGCTTTTACAAAATTGAACAAAATGCTACACTGGTATCGCCTCAATGTTCCGCAGAATTGAACAAAAATGGATGAGCCAATCGCATGGCATCCTCTAGCTCCTATGTAACCTCTTCAGGTCCATAGTGCTCCCATTGCACCTTTACCTGCCCTATGGCCCGGTTCCGGAGCATTGTGACCTTCCTGTTGAGGATACGCATTGGCTCGATTCAGAACTCTCCCTCGGGTTCCACCTGAATCACATCCCAATTTATCACATGGTTAGGATCATGTACATATCTCTTAAGCAAAGAAACATGAAAAACATTATGAGCCCTAGTGCTAGCAGGCAATGCAAGTCTATATGCAACTGGCCCTATTCTTTCAAGCACTTCAAATGGCCCCACAATATCTTGGTGACAGCTTGGCACAACTTTCAAGCTTCAAGGAACTCTTCCTTGCCCTCACTCTGAGGTAAACATGATCCCCAACACTGAACTCCTTGTTCACCCTATGCTTATCTGCATAGCTTTTTTGTCTGTCCTGTGCTGCTTTCAAATTCTGCCTGATCTTTACAACCTCTTGCTCCATTTCCCTGAGCAATTATGGTCCAAGCACAATCCTGTTCACTGGGTTACCACAAGTCACTGGTGTCCTACACCTTCTTCCATACAAAGCTTCATACGGACTCATCCCCAAGGATGCCTGTTGTCCATTGTTATAAGTAAACTCTACCAAGTGCAAGTAATCTTCCCACTTGGTTGGTTTGTCCATTACGTACATGCGAAGCATATCTTCAAGCACCTGATTAACTCTCTCTGTCTTCCCATCTGTATGAGGATGGTATGCAGTGCTGAAGTTTAGCTTTGTACCCAAATCTACAAACAACCCCTTCCAAAAGTTGGAAGTAAACTTGACATCTCTGTTAGAGACTATTGCCTTAGGTGATCCATGCAATTTGAAAATATCCTTCATGAAGATCTCTACAATGTCATCAGTCTTATGCATAGACTTAACCAGTATAAAATGCGCTGCCTTTGTCAACTTGTCCACCACAACCATGATGGAATCGTGTTGTCTCCAAGTCATCGGCAATCCTGTAATAAAATCCATGGAAATAACTTCTCATTTCCATTCCGGAACTGGAAAAGGCTGCAACAAACCTGCAGGGTGTTGATGCTCAACCTTTACCTGCTGACATTTCATACACCTTGAAATGTACTCAGCCATATCCCTTTTCATTCCTGGCCAGAAGTACTGCTTTCTAGCTGTAGCAATGGTCTTTTGGTATCTTGGGTGACCGGAATACAGAGCTTGATGGATTTCATCCATAACAACTCTCCTCAAACCTGCTACATCTGGAATATAAATTCTACCTTTATAAGTGAGAAGTCCATCTTCTTCAATTTTATATCCCTCATACCTCTTCTCAAGACTTTGCTCTTGCAATTTGTCTTTTACCTGCTCATACAATTCTTCTCCAGCAACATGACTAACAATTCGCTGCCTCAAATCTAATTGGCAAATACTAAGAGATGCCACATGCATTTCTTGCATCTTCCTGCTGAGTGCATCAGCTACCTTATTCTCCTTTCCTTTTATGTGCTTGATTTCAAAATCAAACTCACATAGAAATTCCAGCCATCTCGCTTGTCTAGCATTCAGAGTACGCTGATCAAACAAATACTTCAGACCACAATGGTCTGTTCTGAGCTCAAATCTCCTACCCATCAGGTAATGCCTCCACATCTTGAGGGCATGTACTATGGCTGCAAGCTCTAGATCATGAGTGGCATAGTTCTTCTCATGTTCCTTCAGCTTTCTTGACTCATAACATATCACGTGGTTGTCCTGCATAAGGACTCCTCCAAGCCCTTGTCCACATGCATCAGTACATGCCACAAAATCTTTCTTTTGATCGGCAACCTTCAATACGGGTGCACTGGTGAGAAGATTCTTCAACCTCTGGAAACTCTCTTCACACCTCGATGTCCATTCGAACTTCATCCTCTTCTTTTGCAAGGAAGTGATGGCATGTGCAACTCTAGG